>JAMKCH010085266.1:0-64658 GCA_023653785.1 Ophioderma brevispina
TTGTCAAGTATTTGTATATGAAATTTTACAAAATACAGTTCCACATGATCAATGGTCAATGTGAGTTATTGACGAGGCCTTTTAATGCGTGCAGTCAGTCAGGAGGTCACTCCAACATGTTATTTCTTGTACATGTACACGAGAATGCAATAAAATCGCTTTGACCTCAAATAGTTCTCTTGAAATGTCCTGATTTGAGGTCCAAATACCTGAATTCATTATAAAAATTGTTATTCTTGCGGATGTCAACTCATAATCTATAATGTTGGTCTTTTTCAGGAAAGTTAGCCCTCGGAAATCTATAACTCTAAATATTTAACAATGTGAACAATATAGTACTTAGGTGACCTGCGAACTAACTGCTTGGTGACACGTTAAGTATTCTATTCCTTCTATGCATATATTAGTACCTGCTTGAACCCTCTTCCAATTCACGCAGAGATTTTGAGACTTGATTTGAGTTTTTGGACCATTTACCTTTAAGAATCACACAGGTGCTTTTCCGAAGCGCTGCGAATTCTCCGAAAATCCAAGATGGCCGGGTCCGGTATCCATTTTTTAAATATCCATTTTAATTTTGAATACCAAAAGTATGTGTAAACCTCGTTTTAGGGGTTTTGGGGTGCTTGGAATTCAGTTCTGACATCGTTTTTATCATTTAGTAGTCCATGTTAACATGTTATGGATGTTGGGAATTCCACGATGGCCGCCGGGCAGTCATATGGAAGTACACTTTTGTGATTAACCAGTATTATGTTTTAATACATCATTTTGGGGTTTAGGTTTGGCTGAATTCATTTCTGATATCGTTTTTAACATAAAGTCGTACATGGTATGGATTTGGAAATTCCAAATGGCCGCCGGCCTGTCATATGTTTAGTACACTTTTTGAAAGATTCGATCCTAGACTTATGTGTAATACCTCGTTGTATATGGTTGTAAGTGCAGGAAATCCATATTTGACACCATTTTTATGATTAGAGAACCAAAGTTAGGGTCAAGGAATTCAATAGACATTGATACAATTCTAGAAGACCATTTAGTTGGTGGGCATCCATCTTGAATATCAAAATTGGGCCGCCACCATTAACTACTTTTGCTTATATCTTGGTCCCTGAGCTTCGTATATGGCAAATTATGGTGTCTACCCCGTTTTTAGGGTCAAAATATTCAATGACAACATTGATAACAATGCTGAACCATTCATTGTCGGCAAGCATCTTGATTACAAAATGGCCGCCAAGAAAAGTGGATTATATTACATACATTCGCTTTGAGAACTCATGATTCTGTGTCTATACCCATGTTTACAAGGTCAGGAAACCAAAAAGATCAAAGGTCCTTTACTGGGTTCTTTGTTTGTGGCAGCCATTGGGTGTGTTTTGCTTGAACGTAATTCCCTCCTGAGAGAGGACACAAGTAAGAAATATAGTGTCAAATTGAACAAAAGTCATTAATTGGTATATGTGAGTTGACGGATTTGACATATTTAGAAGTTACATTTTATGGCCAAAACACAAGTAGTGACATGGTTGGTAGTGACCATGTGGCATTGACAGAGGTTTGGCAGTGTCATGGTAATGACATGGTTGTGGTGACACATTCATTTAGCAATGTTCCTTGAAACGCATCATATGATGTAACTGAAAACAAATATCGATAGCGCAAGTGTATTCAGTCCGTATGTGCACTAGTTTTTTTGGCTAAGTTGAGATTTTAAGTTGACATGGTTGGCTGAATGGTGTCCATAATTGGCAGTGACAATATTGCTGATGGGTGTTCATAATTGCAGTAGTGACATAGCTGATGATGTCAGCGTTGGCAGTGTTCAATTGGAAGTGACATAGCTGATGGTGTCATAATTGGCATTGTCATTTATAATTTGGAATTGTTTATTTTGTTTAGGTACATGTTTGGATCACGCATCATCACATCATCAGAGTCATAGCGCGCTGTCTTCGTTCCCTCTGTAAACAGGTAGAGAGTCCTGATCATCTGAATCATCGTCACCCGAATCAGTTGTATCAAGCTTTCTAACTTCATCTGCCAGAGCTTCGAAAAGAATGGGCCATCAACCCATAAGGTTTCTAAGTGCCAAGAGTAATAGTGTCCATCCATGTCCATATTGGAGAGGAAATGTCTACAACGGGATCTGCTGGTCTCCATATAGCAACCTATTGTTCTCTCTACGGATGTGTTCTGTAGCGTATCTACATGGTCCGCCGGTTTCAACATACCTTCATCACAACATTTCTCCATGATGAGAGGGAAACCGAGGCTGTCCAGCACTCTTGAATCTCGTCGACCATAATTGCACATGAAATTTCGAAACCATCAAACAATTCCTTAGTGACCTCCCAAGCACTTCCTAGTCTGCTAGGATGGTTGGAACTTAGATGCTTCTGCATCACTTTGATATGTTTCACCTTCACTATCACCTTGAAGGAACATTTGTAATCACAATGTGTGAAGCATGTAGGGCCACAGCCACCACTTACTCCTGAGTAATACCATTTCTGTTAGATTTATGAGTCTCTTGTTTTCCTGTTCCAGTGTCAAACAGTATGGGGATGTTAAAGAGATGAAAAGTGTAGATAATGAAACTATCGCTTCTGGCGACGTACCAGATTTCAAGAGTGTTTTGACGGCGTCAGGTACACTCATCAAGAGATTTGTGATGACGGTATATTGCACCTCGCTGCAATGTTCACATTGCCACGTTACCACCATTTCGTGCAGCATTACAGCACAACATTAATCTGCTGGAAGAGTGAACTATCAAGTTGCTATATGGAGACTGGCCACCTACTCCCGTGAAGGTTGTATGACTTTCCATCTCCAACTGATGGACATACACTAAATTCTGGGCAATTTAGAACCACTATGGGTTTATTGTCCTATTCTTCCCCCAAGCTCTTGCAGATGAAGTAGAGAGAGTGATACAGGTGATTCGGGTGACGACGATTCAGATGATCATGACTCTCCACCTGTTTCATCGGAGACCGAAAACAGCGATGACTCTGATGATGCAGATCAACTATGGTCACCAACAAAATACCATTTCCAATTATGACCTGCGAATTAATTACAACCATCAGCTATGTGTACTTTTCATTATGCCACTTGGCCATTATGACACCCCCAATTATGACACCGTCAGCTATGTTACACTTCCAATTATGACATGGCCAATGCTGACACCCCTCGTCTATTTCACTGTCCAATTATGACATCAGCAATATCACTGCAATTATGATACGATCAACTACTGTTCACTTCAATATGACATCATCAGCCAACCATGTCACTTAAAATCCACTACGCCAGATCTAGTGTACATCCTGACAAAAGTGTGTCACTATCGATAGGTTCAACTTACGTCTACCTTCAAGAAATTGGTAAAATCCAAGTGTCACCACCAACTATCATTGGCCAGTGACACTTCCAACCGTCAACCAACCACATTGTGTCAATTACCACTTTTGTGTTTTGGCCATAATGTCTCTTCTAAATAAAATATGTCAAATCCACCAACTCACAATCACATGTCCAAATGAAATTTGCTTTTTCATTCTGACATTATATTTCTAACTTGGTGCTCCTATCTCCCATGGAGGGAATTAAGTTCCACCAAATAACCAATGGCTTCCACAAACAAATAACCCAGTAAATTACTCTTGATCTTTTGGGTCCTTGACTTGTAAACTGGGTATAGACACCAGAATCATGCTTCTACCTGTATCAAAGGCAAATGTATGTAATAATATCCATTTTTTTCCTTGGCGGCCATTTTGAAATTCCAAGATTGCTGTGCCCACATGTAATGTCTAGCATTGTTATCAGGGTGTTTATGAATTCCTTTGAACCCTAAAAACAGGGTGTATTCGAACACCAGAATTTCGCCTCTACGAATCTCAGGACCAAGATAGGTAGTCAAAAAGTGTTAATGGTGGCGGCCATTTGAAATTAAGATGGCTGCAACAACTAAATGCTCTAGCTTGTTTATCAATGTCTCATTGAATTCCTTGACCCTACTTTGGTTCTCAACTCATAAAAATGGTGTCAAATATTGGATATCCTACACCTACAACCATCAACAACGAGGTATTACACATAATCCTAGGATGAATCTTTCAAAATGCTGTACTTACATATGACATGCCGGCGGCCATCTTTGAATTCCAAATCCATACCATGTAACATGGACTTCTATGATAAAAATGATTCAGAATTAATTCCCTTTTCCCAGCACCTAAACCCCCCATAAACGATGTCAATTTCACATAATACTAGGTTAAGAAGTCATTCAAACTTGTGTACTTTTCATATGACTGACTGCTGCCGGCGCCATCCTTGGAAAATTCCCAATCCCTACCAGTGAATGGACCTCTAATGAAAAAACGATGTCAGAAATGAATTACCACCACCAGCAGCCTCCCCAAAACCCCTAAAGCGAGGTATTACACATACTTTTTAGTATCAACATTAAAATTTATATTTTTTTTAAATGGCTACCGGCTGCCCATTTGGATTTTCGGAATTCGCGCGGTTTCGAAAAAGCACCTAAAGGTAATGGTCCAACAACTCAATCAAGTCTCAGAATCTCTTGCGGATGAATTGTAAGCTGGGTTCTAAGCATGTCCTGGACCTATTGCATAAAAGGAATATAATACTTAACGTGTCACCAAGCAGTTTATTCGCAGGTCACCTAAGTACTATCTTGTTCACATTGACAGGAAAAAATCCTACTATAGAACAATGACATTATATATGATGAAAATAGGACTAAAGAATTCTGAGGAGTTAATAAAGACAGTGGTTGAAAATGTAACAATTACAGCCGTAGGCTGGAAAAGATAATAAGCCATCTTAACAGACTGGATAGAACAAATGACATTATAATTTATGATTGAAAAACGTCCTAAACTTGTGAGAGTATTAAACCAGTGGACGTCAAAATTTAGCCATAGGCTGTATAATATAAGAGCCACATGATAATACAACTGATAGAAATTTTTTTTATTACAAGAATTATATACGGAATATTAAATTAAATGGAGCGTAAGGCAGCTGTTTGTGCTAATCTACGCCTAATATTATCGGACTACTTAAACTGAGAAAGGCAGACAACAACCGAAATCAGATTGAGCACTGGAGTTCAATACTTATTAATTGTGTTAATGTAGTCATTGCGAAGAAACTTCATTTTTATCAGTTCATATTGTTCTCAGAGTGGAGTTCCCGTTGTGACATTTGAGGTTTATGAAGGGCATGAAAAAATGAAAAATTCCAAAGTATAGACCTCTCGAAAGGCACCGTTTACTCACGGTATAACCCTCACTTTACGATCACTGGGTCCCGATTCTCAGACGGAAGGTTTTGCATGGTCGTGTCTTAACCACAAGAGATGTATATAAATATTACAATCTGGTTTCTTTCACGCTGGCCTTGGTCCAGCTAAGATCTGTACTCTATAGTAGTGCTCAGAAAAGTGCTCAACCACTATTAGTGGGGGGCACGTAATTAAATTAATATTTCAGGTGACATTCTTTGTAATTGAAAACAAAAAAGTGAAAGGTAGCGCAAACAAGGAGAGGTACCGGTATTTTTGCATTTATACGCTCTCATGTAAAGGATTGATTTCTTTGGTGGGTGTATTTACTAGTGACGGAGGCTTGGAATTGGTTATCATTTTTACGGAATTAAGGGAAATGGTACTAAATACCAAAATCTTCAAACATGCCAGTGCCGAACTTGCAATTACTTCATTAATTATCAGTATGAATTCGAAATTTGGTAATGTTGACGTATGTTACATAACGACGGCTTTTGATGTATAATAGCGCGGTGTTGAAGCGTTTGTCATAAGTCGTGTCCACACGTGTAGTTATGAAGTTATACCGGTATAAACTTTAGTTATTTAGTTAATACCGGTATTACAGGTGCAACGAGAGATTCACGTCATCCAAAAATTTTCTGTGAATATGTAGTGATATCATAACAGATTAGGCGCTCAATAGATCCCTTACCTTTATTTCATTTACAGGAATAACTTAACGAAAATGAAAATAAAAGGTGAATTGTATGTGCGATTATTTCAATAGGAAACATAGGCTGAACTTAGTATTTGGCTCCTATATGAAATTAGAAATTCACAATTTTTGTACCAAGAAACAGTTCTCAGCTTAATTCTTCACTAGGGATCTATTGGATGGAAAGCCTTACAACAGTCCAAAAATCAGAATTTTCACATTTTTTAGGCCACCCTTATATTTGAAATCTCTTCGTTGCACCTTTAACTTAAGTACGATGGAATTAAAAAAAAACAAATCCACTAATTCCCCTCACGCCTATTTGTACCCTATTGTAATCGATCCCTTTTTTCCCCACCCGTTTTTTTGCGGTCGGACTAAGTCACTAGGTCAAATCATTCACACCTCTAAATTGTAAGTAAAACAGGTGCTTACTTGTTTTTGTTTAACTGGCAACAGTAAGGCCGACAGAGCACTGTCCACACCGTACTTTACTAATACGTCCGTAAAAGTACCGACCAGGACTTAACCCTGCTATTCTTCGGCATTAAATCGTCGGACTTAAAGCATAGGTAAGTCCGATAGAGTGCGTTCACACGGCAAACTTATATCAAACACTAAACTAAAACGGATCAATTTAGGTCCGGTTTAAGTGACTTATTCGACCCGCATGTGGAGACGATTACAATAGGTCAATAGGCGTGAGGGGATTAGTGTATTTGGTTTTTTTTAATTCCATCGTTATTAGTTAATACCGGTAATAACGTCGTGTGGACACGACTATAGAAGTGTATACTTGATTTCCATAGCCGTGGCTTTTTAAGGGATTAGCAGCGAATTACTAATCCGAAACATCGAAAATATCAAAATTCATATTTTATATTTTTGTTCCTGGCATGATTGGCTTGAACTCCGTGTATTAAAGACAAGGGCAGTATTGTGTATATCTGATTCTGTAATTTTCTATAGCGTGCGTCAAAATTCCGACTGAAGATAAAAAAAAAAGGCCTTTCCCCCCGGTGAATATCAGACGATTTTCAGCGTGATATTGTGCCCCATGATCAATAAGTTTTGACCTCAAACACAAACATTATTGATCTTTGGTTTATTCTGTAACTGTGTAAACCACAATCGACTGTTTAGATGAGTACCTATGACGGCACTGTTTGACATGCAGGACGCCCTCGTTGTTTTCTGGCAGGCAAAATATTACCGTAGTTTCGTGACAGACACATAAAATCTGGTTCTAAATTACTTTACTTGCAGAATCTTTCCTGATCTACATGGTCACAAAATGCACTGGTAGCATTAGCTATGATGCTGAAAGAAAGTTAGTAATTATGACTTCAAAACAAAAGTAACGCACAAACCTAATTTCCCCCTGCAAAGTATAGGTGCCTTTGCCTGCAGTTTCTCTCTACAACACCAACAGGGGGCGCATAAACATAACAATGTCCTCATCAGGGGGGTGGGACGTATTTCGATTAGTACCGGGGGGCCCCCCTGAGACGTACCGGGCAACCCAACACATCATCCCTGAGCTTTTAGCGCATGCGTTGTACACACGTGCCAGGTCCCGATGAAATGGTTTTGATATCGTGCCCACAGCCCCCCCGGTTTGGTGGAAAAAACAAAAAAAAAAAAAAACAAGCCCCGTGAGCATACATTCTGTTTAAACTGGTTAATGCACAAATGGTTATTAAATTAACTTAAATTTAAAAGTTTAAAACACAATTACTACTGCCCAATTCCCCAAAGATTATGCTCAGGGGGCAATGCTAGGCCACGTATTAGAACAAATTACAATCAGAGATGCATTGACAGTCAGATCATGCGTGTTACGAACGCATTTAATCATGGCCTGGCAGGGCATACTGTCACTGAACTGGTGATACACGGCAGCACACACACACAACGCCCTGCCATGCATTGGCAACTCAATGCACTGATTGTGTATTTGTGGCGAAATGGAAATTTCGTCACATATTGAAATTACATAACTATAAAATTACTTGCCCGTCTTCTCCTACAACGCAAATAACAGGGATATCGTAACGGATGATCATGAGTGAGCAACCTCGGGCTCGCCTAGTACAACGGAGTCTACTGAAATTTCCCGGGGCATGTCAGACTATCCATTATCCAATCCCCTTTTTTGCATTTCACATTTACGAATCACCCTCATTATGCCAAACTCAATGTCAAAAAACACGTAAGGCTCCTTGTACTAGGCTACCCTCAGCAAGCTTCCACATCACACACCTCCATCCCCACGGTCAGCTTATTTACTATATTTTCCAATTCGGAATTCTTGCAATTTTTCTTTATTCTAGATTTAAACATGGCGGGAACGGGTGAACCTTTGAAACGAATTCTCAGTCTACATTCCACGCCCACGTACACTGTAACACCGTGCATGAACTCCGATCCACAAAATACGTGTCGTCCATTGGGAAATTACAGTCTCTGATACAGCTGGAATAACAACGATACGTATTGCTCGGTACTTTGTTAAATGTGGGCGATGTGTTGTAAACATGAAGTAGAAGGAGTATGGCAACGGGCGAAATTTTAAATTTGCTTTGTCCGTTAGACGGATTTTTGGAAAACGCCGAAATTCAAAATATCAGGTTTTTACTAAAAATCTAGTTGGTGCTCACCTGGTGAGCGCCAGATTAATCCCCTTAATATACTGTCTTCTTCTCTGTGCCAATTTTTCAGCACTGGGCGGAATCTGGTGTAAAAGAAAATGGTCACCCCACAAAAACGAACTTTTAGCGGAGATTTCCTATATGTTTCCTCAAGGCACCCAAAATACCCTTCCCAACTTAGTGCCTTAACTTTGGTGTCCTGCTCCCCCTGGTATAATCATCTTTAGTGCAGATTTTAAGACTCCGTCGCTGTATGTCAATTTGCGGGTGACGGTATGACAAGTTTCCTCAAAATACTTCATTTTTTCACTATTGATGGTTTGTTTCTACATTAAAGCATTTATGGAATGGTACACACTTATCCCTGGATTTCTACTTTATACAGAACCACGCCGTACTTTATAAGCAAGCACTCGTACGTATTGACAGAACGCTACGTCGTACCGTTATGACAGAACCACGCGTACGTTGATGACAGAACCACGCGTACGTTAATGACTATACTACGCGTACGTAATAACTATCTACGTGTATGGGGGGTCGTTTCTGACTATATTAAGCATGCGTAATGACAGAACTACGCGTATGTAATGACAGAGCACGCGTACTTTATGCCAAAACCATGCGTACTTAAGAATGATCATAGAAGTAATAATAGAAATGTCCATACGTACGTTCTGTCAAGACCAATGCGTACGTTATGACGGATCCACGCGTACGTATGAAAGACCATGCGTACGGTTTGACTTCCGCGTATGGTTTTTGTACGCGTTTTGGCGAGAACGGCGAACCATATACAACAGTAGGTGTGTGCGGTTTAGGTGTGATTGATATGTTGTGGTGATTGGTGGTGGTGTGCGTGTTTGCAACACATAGTTTCTGGTGTTATGTACATATTTGTATAGTACTGTTGCGGGGTGTTGTGTGTTGCGATCATTTGTGCTCGACTCAGTTTGTCCCGGGAGGGGTGGGGGGGGCAACTTTATTACAGAAGGTGGATATATGCGTGAACATGGACGTCCCACAGCACCCCCCTTACAATATTTCCACAGGCTAAAAACATACCCTAACAAGTATTTTTGGCTGTGTTTTGGCTAGCACTAAAGAAGCAACTTTTGTGTCATTTTTTGTTCCCCTAAACCAGTAATCAATCATTCTGGTCGTTAATATACCCTGATTATCTGTTTGTCTTTACAAAATATTTTTGACTCTGCCTTAATTTGAGTATTACAATCCCTAAACACATACATCACAATTTCAAGGATTAAGAAAAAACACATATACTTTTTCCACACTTTTGCTGTTTTTGACACCCTAATCATGTACGCGCGTACATCGCCTGTGGAAAAAAGATACCCTTTTTACGCGTTTTCTTGTTCACGCATCTTTTCCACCTTTGAATACAATGGCCCCCGGGGGTTTGATGTGGTATGTAGGATGTGTGTTGTGGGTTTGGTGGGCGTATGTACTGGTACTATTTTCAGTGGGTTATCTAGTAGTGTTTTTATCCTGTCAGTCATAAAGTTTTCTTGGGGGGGGGGGGTATTTCTACGAGGTCCATTCGTTCTGAGAGGTTTGTATACTTCACCCATCAATACAATATGAAATTCGTGTTATGATCAAGGGGGTGAAACGCATTCAAAACCAGACGTCAGTGCTGAGGCGCTGACATTTTGATGATTGCCACGGAATAATTACAGTTTTGGGTGCTTGTATCACACTACGGATCAATTGATACAAACAATTCCGCCAAATATCAGTTTGTTGTTGTTGGGTGCTATTGGTGGTTAACTTTTGTCCTACCGCCTTGGCCACACAACGAATGAAATGACACATCAGTCGTCTTGATTTAATAAACCGCCTCAATGAATACAATCTTTTCACCTAAGCGCGCATTGCATGTATGATAACAAAGAGTATCTGAGCCACAGATGATCCAGAGTACACTATTTTACACTGGCCACCTCTACACATACATTAATTTTGTTACACTACCGATATGATGCAAAGCGGCACCCACAGTATGTGGAAGAAGCGGAGGCAGCCATTGGCTTCTATTGTTTGAGTATTCTAGGTTTTCTTTGTGGTGGCAAAACACCTGTCGATACCGGGGAATTTCTAAATATTACGTACGTTTTGCCTCTCTATCTATATTTAACCTTTTTGTTTATGATACCAGATCAATTAAGCCATATAAAAAATGTCCCTTTTCTCACCGGAAAATAAAATAATACAAGGTATGCACTGAATAATTCCAAACGCCAAACTTTGACAGAAACTGGGTGAAGCTTTCAACTAAAAGAAACTGATGCGAATAAAGAATTATTACTCACAAAAAAATCAGTCGCTGATTGCTGGAAAGGGAGAATCTGCACTATCCTAATCTAGGCGAATTTTACGTACCATTCAGTAATTTGGTGATATCACATATTTTGTTTTTTTTTTCATTTTGGTCACTCATAACGATCTACAGTTATGTACCTCAATTAAGAAGGTTCACCCGCCTCGATGTTCTGACACTTTATCTACTTTGATGACATGTCTCAAAAAGAAAGGAATCGATAACGTGTCTCAGACTGTACGACAATCTATTCAGTGGCGTAGCCAGGATTTTGTTGACGAGGGGGCACGGATTTGTGAATGTACCGACACGTGTATTGTACCGTCAAAAAATTGCTTCTGGCTCGCTACGCTCGCCAATTTTTTTTTTTACCGTCGCCTCCAAATTCTGAAGACGGAGAGGGAAGGGGGGATAATTTCCGCGCCAAAGCCTAGATACTAATAGGGTAATTTTAGTATTGACCAATTAACCAGACGCTTTATCATGCACCACGCGCTCAAAAAAAAAACAAAAAAAAAAAAAAAAAAAAAAAAAAAAAAAAAAAAAAAAAAAAAAAAAAAAAAAAAAAAAAAAAAAAAAAAAAAAAAAAAAAAAAAAAAAAAAAAAAAAAAAAAAAAAAAAAAAAAAAAAAAAAAAAAAAAAAAAAAAAAAAACATTTCAGCTGTTAAAGGGATTAGCAGCGATTTGCTAATCCGAAACATCGAAAAAAATCATCAAAATTCATATTTTTATATTTTTGTTACTGGCATGGATATGCGAACATAACCTGTAAGTGGTTGGCTTGTAATCCGTGTATTAAAGACAAGGCAGTACTTTTTATCTGATTCTGTAATTTCTATACGTGCGTATCAAAATTCAGACTTGAGATCAAAAAAGCCTTTCCCGGTGAATATCACAGATTTTCAGCGTGATATTGTGCACCATAAACAGTACAGTTTGACCTCAAACACAAACATTATTGATCTTTGTTTATGTTGTACTGGTGTAAACCACAATCAGCTGTTTAGTGCAGATTTTGAATGTATGTCTATTTGCGGGAGACGGTATGACAAATTTTCCTCAAATACTTCATTTTTTCACTATTTGGTGGTTTGTTTCAACATTAAAGCAGTTATATGGAATGGTACACACTTATCCCTGATTTATAAGTTAAAAAAATGCATTTCCACATTTTTCGATTCTCTCGCATTATCGCTGCTATACGGCTTTTTAGTTTTGATCTCAACACATCTCTCCAAATGAACTCTAAGCATCGACATTATGCGTTTACTGACAGGAATAAAAAATCAGACTATACATTCTCTATGTTCACAGCAGTGTTGATGATGGTTTTTATAGAAGTGTATTTTGTATAGATTACTTGTATTTTGGGTGATGTGAATTTTAACATAATTAACTTTATAAAATGTATGCGATTTTTTTATTGTATATGTGTGGAAATTGTTTGTGGTTTTGGTATTTTGGCATGATTAATAACGTGTGGCTGCTATTGTTATTCAATTAAATTTTACTAGTGCAATAAATATGATAATGAAATAATATGATGCAAATCTTTTGAAAAACCTATGAGATGGTAATGGTATTTTTCCTGTTCAATAGTGTATTTGATGTCAGGACGGTGCATATTGCGCTTAATAAGTGTTGTTTTATTATTATTAATATTATTATTATTATTACCATGTCAACCCAAGTTCACAAAGTATCTCGAAGAGGTTTCTCAAATGACAATATATGCACAAAGTTAATGGGTGTAAAATAATATAAGCAAGTAGCATTGCTTATTCCATTCTTATGTGAATCCTTCAAGTTCTCAGCACTGCGTCCTAAAGTCTATGCTTCCAGTACCCCAGGCAATGCGATGCCTAACAAGATCAGTATCAGGTCCCATAACCAGCATGCATGATTATAGGGGCAACACACTGCTGAAGTCCTCATCAACTGCCTAAACCTTTTACGCAATCAATGTCCATACTTGATTCAAGTCTCTAGATGTATATTTTTATTACCACAAATCTAGGAGATTCTAGAGCCCCATCCTCCTGACACTTTTAGGTAATTTAAACAATTCGAAACAATTTATTAAATTAACATAATTAACACATAGGCCTACACTGTAAACAAATAACCGTGCCTTTTACCATGAACTACTGTAAAGAGGGTACAGTATTTGACTGTAATTTTAAAATACAGCAAAATACAGTAAATTTTATACTCAATTTTCCAGGCTTATGATAGGCCTATGATAGGCCGAGCCAATAATGAAAGGGACAATCTTCCTCAAACTCAACAGGAGTTAACTCAGGCTCTGACCGATGTGTGGGACGACTTGCCCATTGACACCATAATTAAATCAGCCTTGTGGACAGTATGCCGCGACGTCTTGACGCACTGATTCATGCCAGGGGTGACCATACGCGATATTAGTGACTGATTGACATTTAAAACAGTACTATTGAAATTCGATGCATGAAATGTGTTATCTGTAAAACTGACTGATGTGAAAAAATTGTAACAAAAATCCGTAAATCTGCTGTTCAAATACACTTTTTTTTTCCTTTAGGACACAGTTCGTAAAGGGTTAATTGTGGACTATGTTCGTGGTGATCTGTTTAGAAGAGACTGAGCAATCAAGTAGTGAAAAAGTGGTATAAAATGTATAAAATATTTTATTCCCAATAAACTGTAAAATTTACAGTATATGCACCGTACAAAATTGTTGATATGCCTACTAAGTCAGTGATGATTTGTATTCTCCACACATTCGACTTTTGGATTTTTTCCTTATTTCCTACTTTGGAGCTTGTTCATCCAAACTGGTTGTATACCTATACTCTCTCAGATTCCATATATAATGGGGGAGGGTAGTTTATTGTGTCACAAGCCGTAAAGCAGGAAGAGACATAGCGATCACTTTGTCCACTGTTGTTGTCTCTTGATGTTGTTTTTGATGATATTTTCTGTTGATGACGTTGTCTGTTGATGATGTTGAATCTTGTCAAGTTGTCAGTTTGGACCCTGTAATAACTGACTTATTGACAGCAAGCTCTCTTTGCATGCCAGTAAAACGGAATGTATTTATTTGGTTCCAAAAAACAGTTTAAAAAGGTCACCGATGTTCATATTATCTCTTCATTTTCTTTTGTCGATTTGCCGAATAAATAAATAACAAACAAACAAACAAACAAGGTGTCAATTTCAGGGGGAGTGGGACAAACCGACAAGCCCTTAGACAACAAAGATATTTAATTGTGTGATAAAACATAATCGGAGAGGTTCACAACCTTGGTTTTGCTCTCAGTGGATTCAATACTAAGTGAAATTCTCGTATTATCACTGTCAATGTCAACATAATTACTGCAATTATGATGTGGATATAGTTCTATTTTTTAATTCATTTACAGGTAAAACGTTTAAAACGTCTTTTTTATTCCAATATACATTGCCAATGGGAAAGCATTTTAACATGCCTGACCATAGCTTCGATGACATCTCGATCATGGGCCTCGAACAAAGAATATGTTATCAGAAGACGGTAATCCTTCTGGATTAATAAATGGAAAACTCTTCGCATGACATTAATGTTGAAGAATATTCGATGTAATTAACCACAATATTATTTACTTGCTTAATAATGTTAATGCAATATTCAATACATTAGAAGCTCAATACTGATAATCAAGAACCAATTTTACATTTATTTTGATATATCGTGGTTTTATATTCAACTTTGTGTTATAATGATGAAAAGATTTTAATTTTTTTTTATTAAGACTGAGTACTCAACTATGAACTCAAGTCCACCTTCTTATACTCACATTTTCAATACTCGGCCAATCTCAGTATTCTCATTCAAACCATTCACTCTGTACACTCACCTGCTCTCATAATCACCATACAAACACACATACTATCCATTGTTCAATGAATGTCGCTTCTTGCCAGAGACTCATCACATCAATCAGTCATTTACACACACACACACACACACACTACCATGCCTACACCATGGAGTAGCCAGTGAATGGAGGTCAGCCTGTTATTCCAAGTACATGATGACCATTACAATAAAATTGGTATGTTTATATTTCATATACATAGACGAACTTCTATGACTATAACTATATAAATGCATTTAGTTGTTCGGTATACATGGTGTTTTCCTGTACAAAATATATCAAAATAATTGTAATGTTTCAATATGTATGTGCTTAAAGAAATTTCATGATATACCACTATCTATGTCTGGTGGGGTTAAATATATAAAATTTTTTTTTTTTTTTTTTTTTTTTTTTTTTTTTTTTTTTTTTTTTTTAATTTTTTAGTTTTTTGAAATTTTTAAATTTGTATTATAATAATTAATGTGATGAAAATTATTTTATTTTTGAATCTATTTGAGTAGGTCTTTCACTACCAATTGAATCTTTTTAGCAATTATTTTTAATAATTATTATCTATCGTGCATTGTGTGCTTTGTGTATTTTAGATATTCTAATGAAGAACACTTAGTTATAAAGCTAAATAAAATGTCCAGGATTGCTACCTCCATCTTTCGTATCATTTCTCACGCATATTAGACTATGAGGCGTATCCCAAATAATCAACTGTATAACAAATTTTGTTGTCCCCATCAGGGGCAAAACTAAGCGTAAATTCAAAATAAATTATTAAAATCATATAACTGTCTGTCCCCGTCCATAAAATGAATAAAATGTCACCTCAATTTCTTTTTTCCAATATCAGTGACAAATGGATATGTATAGACTTCAGCAAAGCATGGGATAAAGATATTACAATGGGCCCGGTATGCCATTGTTATAGCCAAGTGTTATCACCTCCACGATTCGGGTTGAGTAACAAAATACCGGTGTGAAAGCAGATATAGTCCGGCAGGAGCCATAGTCCGGGGCTCCATAGACGATAACGGAATAAAGCGTGAAACTATAATGTTGTGTGAAGAGTCAACTGAATCGATTGCCCTATTGTTCACCATTGTTCCCGGACTATGAGTACGCCGGACGATAATTACTTCTACACCGGTCCTCTTTCACGATAACTAACCAGCTTACATTATAATATAGGTCGTTGACACTAAGCTTTCTTCTGAAAACGCGGTAAATTGAATACAAATGAAGTTAAACAATAAGTTACGGATTTTGGTTCTGCACAATTTTGTTATAGTAGATTCAACCCATCGTGTCACCGGAGGAAAAGTGTTGGACAGAGTAGATTAGTTGGGATAGGGGCCAGAAAAAGAAAACATAAGGCCCGATTCACCTGTTTCATGAACGAATTAAGATAATCTGGCTTTTCATGTTGCCATCATTTTCAAAAACTTTGTGTTCCTTCGTATCCAAAACACGGCCGCTCAAAAGTCAGTAATATTCAACTCACCTGTTACATTGAATACCACTGAAGCAAATACGATTAGACAGAATGTTTGAGAGCTATGTTTTTGTAGCTACAAATGCGCTTACGCTGACTTTAATGCTTTCATTAAGCATAGAATTGATTTCTCTCTGCTATCGGACTACATGTTTCAATAGATTTAGCTTGGAATTTTAATTTCCAACCACTGTACATGCCCCTCATTCAATGCCCATACCTTCGGAAAAGTGCTAGAGGTGACACGATGGGTTGAATCTACTATAGGTCAAAGCTTGCCCAGCAACATTCTTTCATGATATTTGTTCGTCTTTCTTCCTTTTCGAATAAATAATGAAAAATACGGCCAAAGTTAATCGAACACGCTCTATAGAGCTCAAGATTTACTTTTTTGTGAAGTATTTTGTGCTTAACGTCATGAAAAAAATACTCGGTCTAACTCAAAGAGGTGATAACCCCTGAAATCTTTTCTACTGCGAGACAATATAACAATGGCCCTGCACTCCCTGATGAACCTGAAGTGTTTTTCCTCGAGCCTCAACTTCGGAGTCTAATGTATCCTTGGTCACTGATATTGGGAACTGAAATTGAGGAACATTTTATTCATTTTCAAGAAAATGTGCCAGTTTTATTTGCGGGAACAGATGGTTAATATGTGATTTTACTAATTTATTATGAATTTACACTTGGATTTCCCCTAGCCCCCTGACGGGCACTACAAACCAACAGCATAGAAGTGCGTAGGTCTCATAGGTTCTTTTCCAGTTAGGTTCGGTCATATCACGCACACATACTCTCGTACTTTACAAACATGTTTTCGGAGAAATCGCGATGAAATCTTCCGACATTCATATATCTCAGGCCGGCGCCAACCTATGCTCCAGGTGGCTGGCGCCGATCGCCAACCACTTTTAAAAATATTGATTATTATATTTTGGTAATCAACTCGTTCCTTTTACAATGGAAAACACAACTGCATTGTTTTTGATTTTATTTTAAAATAAAGGACTTTTTTCTAATTTAAATATTTCTAAAATTGAATGTCATATTAGAAAAAATTTAGAGGACAACGCGGTACGTCACCGTAATTGTCCATCGGACAGAAAGCTGAAATAATAATAAATCCTTTAAAAAGAAAGGCCCGTCAAAAAAGCTGAGACTCCCTGTTTTTTTTTAAAATCCAAGTATAACCTCTGTTACTTTTGTGTGAAAACTCTACCAGATAGTTTCTTAGAGGGACATAATGCCATGAACTAGGCGATACCACCCGGGTTTCGCGATTACCTGCTTTCGCGAGAGAACACTGGGGCCACGAGATAAGGTAAGTCCACACCAGGGGGGGGGAATAGTTCGGGTGGTGGCAAGATGAAAAAAAAAGGGGAAAAACAGAAAGTGCGTGGGAGCCCCGGAGTTGATTTTACAACAAGGGGGGGGGTACACCCACAAAATTTGAAGGCTATACGAACCTACAATCTCCGAGAATATGGACGGACTCAACGCGAAAATCGCATATTTGTTAGATGCTGCAGGCGTGGCGCCAGCTTTATTCGTAGCGCAAAACTGCCGAACGAGTCATTGGGCGACGAGCCTAACCAGTGACCGGAATTTGAAGTCACTTTGCGCGTTTATAAATAGATCAAGTGAGTGGCCGAGGGGAATTCCCATACGAGCCGCGACCGAGTCAAATTAACCTTGCTTTAGAGTCAGTGGTGCATAATTGTGCTTGCAAACTATAATCAAATCGTTTTTAAAGAGCGGACATGAGAATTGATTGCTACTGCAGGTCCACGAATCATTCCACGGTGATGCATAGGCTACCTGGTAACGGGCCTGGTACATGGTCAGTGACCCTGCGATTGCACATGAGGTCAACTAGCCTCGTTCAAAATGGATCCCGTTTGTACCGTTATTCTACAATAAAATACTTACACTGGAGTTGATTCTTCCAACTCCAACGGATTTTGAGTGGAAAAATATGATATGAAACATATTTTCAGACTTTAGAATATTTGTCAGTATTCGTGATTACGGGCTAACCCTAGGGAACGGCCAAAAACGGCAACGCTAGCTCTTGGCCGGCCCCCCCTGGATGAGATGTATACATAGTCCATATATATGAATAGGCTACGTCTATGTTCTTTTGCCCTTAATCTTGTTAAAATAATTGTCGATGTCCTCGTCTTGTCTTGTCCTGTTTTTGTTTTGGTCTTGTCTCTATCTTGTCCCGTCTTGTCTAGTAATCCCATATGTTAATTTAATCCGATATGAGTGTCGAGGTGGGGCCATGCTCCAAGTCTATCTGCTTATTATGGCCTCTCCTTCATTTTCATTATTTCTTTAACTAATTCTGTTTTAAAAAAGACCATTATGTATAAATGTATTGACTGAATGAAAATGCTAATAAAACTTATTTGAATTTGAATTTTGTATCTACCTATACATTTAAAATAGATAAATAATACAATAGATAATACCCATGTGTGGTTTTCCCTCCAGGAATGTTGTACCATGGATAGAGTATTGGGTGGCTTCACACACACCCTAACAACCCATTCATGAGGGCGTGCATTGCTAGGTGAGCTCAATAAGGTTTGTACAGGGGAGTTTTTTTGAACTTACCTAGCTTATTTTATTAGATTACTACCTTTTGTTTTTATTTAATATTTAAAAATGTAACTTTTCCAAAAAATGAGCTTTGCATATTTTGAATTGATCCCATTACTCTCCCCATCACATATCAAAATTCTGAGTTGATCGGTCAATCGGTAAAAAATTTAGGCTATTGCCTAATGATTAAAAATCATAATCTACTTTCAGTCCTTGGCATCAGATGTTTCTATGATAAGCCTTCATATAAGGTATCAACGCCATTTGAAACATATCAGAAGACCACTTCCTTATTGTGTTTTTTCTATACAATGATATTTTTTCAAGAGAACTACTTGAGTTAATTCCTACAACTTGAAAATGATGAGTGATGGTTAACAATTAACTTCCAGCAGCATCAATATTTTCAAACTATTCTCAGGGCTCCATTGCATGCCCCACAGTTTCATATTGTATACTTATCCAGTCGTAACCTTATTAGGATCATAGGCTAACTTTCACTCATAAGCTGATGATACTCATCTTTCTGTGAGTTGATCCAGGTGATTGGGATAAGTGTTCTTTGCAACGTCCATGCTGTTATATCTGGACATCAACCACGGCTGGATTGCCAAAACAAGCTGCAGAGGAATAAAACGGACAATAAGTCCTAAGGCCACGTCCTTTGCTTTGAAAAATCTGCTCTCATTAGAGGTCAATCTTGTGGCGACCACCTCTGTTCTTGCATCTGTTGTGTTAAAGACCTTGGGGTTATTTTGATTCCACCATGAAGTATGTCCATCAGATTTAGTCTGTGGGACATGTCCTTCATGCTGTTGTTTTGTGTCTCCATCGGGGTCTAGTGAAACCAAGTGTAAATTCAATAATAAATTATTAAAATCATATAATCGTCTGTTCCCACAAATAAAACTGGCACATTTTCTTGAAAAAGAATATAAATGTTCACTTCAATTTTTCACTTCATAGCAGTGACCAATAGATGCACAGACTTCAGCAACAATGGCGTTAAAGATATTCAATCACCACCGGCCGGTAGGCCGGTGTATAAAAAAAAAAACACTTCAATTCCCTTTCAATCTGGGAGTGCAGACCATTGTTATATTGTCGCGCGCTGAATAGATTTCAGCGGTTACCGCTCTCCAATTTAGACTGAGTACTTTTTTCAGGACAAAATCACTTAACTCATTCCAATAAATAATATTGAGCTTCTATAGTGCCGTGTTCAAAATTAACTTTGGCCATGTTTTCATCATTATTCGAAAAAGGAGAAACATGAACAAACATCAAAAGAGAATGTTGCTGGGCATGCAAGCTTTGACCTAACAACTTTTGTGCAGAACCAAAAGCCGTAACTTATTGCTTAAACTTCATTTACTATTACAATTAACCACTTTTCCATCTCATAAAAAATTTAGTGTCAACGACCATTATAATGTACACTGGTAAGTTATTGTGAAGAGACGGTATTTGTCCTCAACCCGGAATCGTGGAGGTGGTAACACC
Organism: Ophioderma brevispina; assembly: GCA_023653785.1. Classification (NCBI taxonomy): domain Eukaryota; kingdom Metazoa; phylum Echinodermata; class Ophiuroidea; order Amphilepidida; family Ophiodermatidae; genus Ophioderma; species Ophioderma brevispina. Next base: position 20,517 of record JAMKCH010085266.1, read on the forward strand.
TGTTATAACAAGGCCCCACATAACCGGGCCCATTGTAAGATCTTTAGCTCATGTTTTGCTGAAGTCTATACATCTCCATTGGTCTCTGATATTGGGGAAAAGAAATTGAGGTGACATTTTATTTATTTTAAGAAAATGTGCCAGTTTTATGTTTTAAAGATTTTAAAAATATTTGATTGTATAATTTATATGAATTTACACTTGGTTTTTTTCCTTAGGCCCACGATGGGACAAACGAATTTGTTATACAGTTGTTTTTGGGTTATTTGGTCCACGCCCGTTAGTCTAATTGGATCTATCTGTAAAAGTGAAAAACTTTGCGTTCTCCAGGGTCACTCTTGCATCGGGGATTCTAATCACAAAATCCCTCTTTTATAAAACATGCACCATTTGGAGCTTAACCCGTTCACAGTTAATTCCTGTACACAATGTGCAATACATATAAACAAAAATTGGGTTGCTCTTGAAAACGTGCTATTATTGGCTTTAATTTGTGGCACTTTTGATAACGCAAATTGGTACTAGCTAATGTAGCCCATGAAAATATGTATTGCAAATTACAAAGACGCGTTTGTGATTTCCTATGTGCTCAACTCTACAACCTTCAAGATTTTGACACGCCACTGAAGGCTAGGTGGTTATTTTATACCAACCCCTAACATCATAATTATCTAAAATGCCTCTGTTTAATTTAACAAATAGCAGAGATACCTTTGTATCCAGGGTTCCTTGGCTATAATGTTCTCCCCGTTGATTTGTTTTTTTGATTTTTCGGATTTGCGTAGGACTCTGTGTTTTTTCAAATCATGTCCTTCGCAGCCGCAAACACTCTCAATTACCTGTGCCGGGCTGTACATCAGTCTATACCATGAAGCAAGCATAAAAAAACATTTTACTTTTTAAATATTTTTAAGAATTTCAAGTATGTTTGGCCCTCAAATAGGGAACTTTAAAAAAAACTGTATAGTTATATGGTGAAACGAAAATAACACCTATTGCAAAATACACGCAATCACAAATTGTTTTTTTCCATGCATGTAAAATAATCACTTTGTAAACTCTGTTTATTATGACGACGATAGAATCGATGATGATCTCTATGTAAAATCGTTTATTTTACGATCGGCAAAATAGAACACCGTTAATGGGCAATTTCGAAATACGACCCATGTGAAAAACAGATATTGCTAATTTGAGAAAAAGACACAAATCATCATTAATAAACTCAGTTAAGTGACATCTGAAACTTGGTGGATTGTAGCCACAACGATTAACAAATTCAGTGCCAAAACTCCAAATCTGAAGTAACACGTAGTGATCGGGCGACGATTTTACCCCTTTTCTTGGTATTTTATTCCACAATATTATGTATGTTAATAGTTCAGATATGGATAATATTGTTTGTGTTAACTTCATATTCCAATGTCCAAACGTAAATTAAAAATATATATGGTTTCCCGTTAGTTGATTGGATGATCTATTTCCCTCTATTGGTGTTGACGCTACTGCAACTAAAGAAAAGTATAAACTGGCAGTCGATCGACCACCAACGCAAGTTGAAAACAGCTGAAACCGACTAGACACACGCACAGTTTCATATCAGTTCTAAATTAAGCACTGTGCAAAAGTTTTGACACCGGGTGATTAGGCTATTTATATTTTAAAACCCTCGTCTTACCAAGGGCCAGTTGGGGGTGGGTCGGGGGGATGGGGGCGCAAGCCCCCCCCCCCCCCCCCCCAAACGGAACCCTTTGCCCCACCCGCCATCCCCCCCCCCCCAAATGAACTGACCTTTTGTACAGTGTCGATGGAGAAGGACCCAAGTTAGCCCCTCAAAAATACCTTGGCACCTGGGCACCCTTCTGCCCACCCCCCCCATTTGCAAAGTCTGTGGTTACGCCCCTGCCAAGGGCCCTAGTGAACTTTGGCCCCGGTGCGGTAAAAATTCCAAAGCTTTCGTAAAAGCTTTTCGGTAATCATTCTCTCATCCGTTCCGGTCTTTTTAGCGGAACCATTGTGAAGGTAGCAAGCACCTTCAGCGGGTTAGGGTGTGCCGTCAAAGTCGCAGGGAAGGGGGTGGTTTGCCACCCAAGGATAGTATGTGTTACATTTTTGAAAATATTATCAGCATATGGATCTAAAACTATTTATATGTAGAACCTATTGCCATCATTTAGAGCCTGAACAAAAACCGCCCATAGAGGTATGGGTTGTGACGCCAACTAGGTAGTTTGGTCGTATTTTGATATCAATAGAAGGAGGGGGACCAATAGCTTTTCATTTATCAAAATCCGTAAGCATCGGGTGCTTTAGAATGAATTCTCGAAGGGGGTAAACCGTGCACCAAAAAGGGCTGGTAAGACGAGGGTCCAGACTCCTTTCAACTCACAATGGCTGCATGTTTTATGTTTTATATCTTCTTAACCTAGAAAGGTTTAGCATTTAGAACCCTGCCAATGCAAATAGACTACGGGGAAGTTTCTATTAGTGTTGGGATCTCTTAAACAGAAATATACTATAGTATCACAAAGTACATTATAAACATTTATTATATTGACAGCGTAATCAATGTTCTAGATCAGCATGACGCAAGGTAATTGATTACTTTATAAACAATGGTATTCACATCCATCTGTAATTGTCATAGTTCCGTAATAAAATTACCTATCATCTGTGTTGTTTCACACACGAGACAGAGCCCAGTTGTGTGTGTGTAGGCTACCCTAGTTCGAGGAATTTTAGAATGTTTTTGTTAAAGATTACGTATATATATCTAAAGTCCCGAGAGAGAAAAATCTGACAAATCACCACAAAAAGTGAGGACAGGAGCGGAAGAGTTTATTGTTGTATTTGTCAGATCTGGAGCAATAGCAATTTCCCCCTAACCCAAGGCAGAAGAGAGAGAGAGTCCGCGCCGTAATTTTTTGTCAGGTGAGTTGTGAAGGTTAAAGTGACGTTAGGGATAGTTGCTACATGGTTTGCTACTCATGAGGCATGCATTAGATGTTTTAGATATTCATGGTTTCATATTTTGCTGTTCTTTAAATACCATTTATCATAAGAAGTTATTTAGGAATTTTGCCTATCTGATACACGTAAGTGCCCAGAATGGTTTTACAACAAAACGATCGTACTGTTCCTGGTTCTGGTGGGCTCGCTTTCGGCTATGGCCGAAACATTTATGGAAAAAATCCTTGTTGGGTTGTGTTTTTGTTGTGGTTGGTAATAGTCTCGTTAGTAATAATATCTGCAGTGAACTATCATTATGAAAAATGGCATTATACGTTATTAAGACTTTGCCTTTTTATATATTTATGAAAGTTTTTTTTCTTTTTTGTTTGAGAAGTCTATATTACCTCCCACTTCATCAAAGGAAATTTATTCAAATGTTAGGAACTTGATCAAACTCTAAATTTACGTCCTTCGTAATGCGGTACTAATTAGACCGAAGTCACCATACATTGACGTTATAGCTGTTAAACAATGCAGTAATTATATTTTTAAGAAAGGAGAGAAGAAAGAAGAAGAAAGAGAAAGAGAAAGCAAAATAATACACTTGTTATCTAGGAAGAAATGCTTCAGATTTTTTTTGTTGTGGAAACTAGTTCCAATACGATTCCTCTTGTCATACTGAACTGAAGATGCGTACAGTATTAGCTCTTTGCCAACCGCAGCAAAGTGTGCCCGAAATACTCACGGGCGTCACGGTTCGTCAAGATCTGTCAAGTAAATCATCAGGTAGGGAGAATTATGATTAAGGTGTCACAAGAGTGTGGGTATAGCAAACAAGGCGTTCACCGATTCCGATCCAAATATTCTCCCAGATTGTTAGAACACTACATTCGTGCCATGTATTGAGAATTATGAGACTTAATCCACGGCATTGCTATCAAAGTTCGTCGGTCGTCTTTAAAGGCACACCGCTAACGTACATGCCATTTAACGTCTGACTCAGAGATTTCGAAATATTATTTTGTGTAATAATGAAAAATACTCAACTAGAACTATGATCGTACTAACATCACAAATCGAAAATTTGAGATGAACGTGAAGGAGGAAAAAGGAAGTGGAAACAAACAATGGGGGGAAGTGACTGGTGGTGGATGAAGCTAGGGGCGGGCAAAAGGGGGAGTAAAATGTTTCGTTTTGATGCATAAACATTTATGTGGATTATTCGTCCCATAGGATACTGTGATATAAACAAAATTCCGTATCCGGAATTTTTATAACAAAGTGCGATTTTCTATATGAAGGATTCCCCGCGATTTAAGCTTAGCAATTTCACCAGTGAGTAGTATATGGCCAAGTCATTAGCGGTACATGCAAAAACACATTTTTTGTGGAAATTGAGGGCGCCCTCCTCAGAATCTTCTTCTGATCGGCCCTTTACAGCAGAGAAAACGAGCTGAAGACCCCCTAAAATAAAATTGAAACCAATCGAGTGGTTCTCATACATATTCCATCATTTTAGGAAAAGCCAAAACAATCAAAACGTCTTTTTACCGTGTGTTTTCAATGGACATATACCCGTATGTTCCCTTAAGAGGGGGTCTACGTTTTTCATATTGAAGAAAGTGAGTCTTCTAGCACAATTGAGATTATATCATTATAGGAAAGGTAACTTTTCAGCTTTCCTTTGCTTTTTTTGAGGAAATAGGACATTCCGTTCAAATTTAATTCTCGATTTATTAAGCAAGTCTCGCACTTTCGATTCATTTTTGATCAATTTTCTATTAAAAAGTGCTCACCCTTTGATTTTTTAAGCATAGATTTTTTTTTTATTATGACCACATATTACAAGCCTTTTTCAAAATTAATTTATTAAAACAATTAATAAATTCATTAAGCATCAAACCAACTCGAAATTTTCAGCTCGACAAGCATTCTATGTATTTCTTTATTATCACTCCCCAGTGATATTTAAGATGATTATTTTTAAAATTATGTACCCATTAGAATCATCCCCAATTTTGGTTGCACCAAAATGTACTCAAAAATGTAATAATTTATATTTTAAAATAAATGAACATTATTTCCAAATTGTGGCCAAATTAATAGGTTTTTGCAATTTAATATTTTCGACGATTACGGTTTCGCTCAATACTCATTGTGAAAATCGGGTTTTTATTAACCGGAACGAACGTAACTTAAAAACGAAAGGTCGTATCAACGTGAAATTTGGCACGATCTTAAGCATCCAAAGCGTGTAAACCATAAGCCGGATTGTTAATTGGGCTTTCATTTGAATTATGGGATAAAGTTCCCTAATTGGTCAGCTCCTGGTCGCCATGGCAAAAAAGAAAAAAAGAACATATCAAAAATCCGGCTTCATGGTTTTCTGCGTATTGTACCAATGACCTGCTTAACCCAAATATGGTGTAAGTGCAAGTTACTGGTAAGGAGTTTATCTTGTTCAAGGTTTAGCCATTCAGAGGCCCTGTTCAGTTACCAACCATGGCAACAAGATCAAAATAATTACCCTTTTTCAAAACTTTTCAACATGGGCTAAAATATGATATACACATGCATATGTAACTATTTGCAAAGTCCAGAAATTGCAATCGAAATTGGGCAAAAAACGTAGACCCACTCCTTAATACTCGATAACCCTCCTTTTAAGCCTAAGGAGAGGAACGACATGCACAGACGCTACAGCGCAAGACTTTTGTCTTACTAAGGTGGGTCTATATCATGCTACCACATGCATTTATTTATAAAATATGAACAAAACCTTACCTGCTCTTCCATTGTTGATAATACATGAAGTCTACTTGCAAGCACAGGCGGCACGGACTCTCCCAAACTCTGCGCATAATATTATTACTATTAATAAGCCTAATATTATTAATAATATTAATATTATTAATATTATTATTATTATAAGCCTATCAATTGCATCCCTTGCTCCCGGGATCCGGAATCCCCGGCCTTGTACTAGCTTAGACCTCGTTATTACAGAGTCGGGGTTGCATCGATTCGTGCATATTTCCCTGGACCTGTTTCTGCAACACGGGATCACGAACTTAATTCTCCCTAACTATGATTTACGTGACGCTTCGTGACTCGCATTGAGTATTCGGCACAACACAAACAAAGCTCTCTATTGACGCCTGTATAGAAGATTCTAGTAACAAGTCATCGACGCTGGTCACCGATGGCAATTCGCGCATGTGTAGTACATTCGGGTGACTGACCTAAGTATACACACAATTGAATCTGTGTGTACATGTCATCGGCAACCATGCTTGACTGCCCCCACAAACACGGTCCCGCGCATATATTTATGACAGCAATCATACTCCTCATTGCATTTCCCCATTCAAAACTTGGTTCCACTGCCGGAAAATAGCCTTACATATTGCATTGTCACCGGTTATAAAAACTATATGTCACCTTGCCATGATGACACTGTGGGTTTCATGAGATCTAAGTAATACCCAAGACACAGATAGTACTCTCACTATTCACATTATTCACGCATAATCTAGCGACAATTTAGGAGTACTTTTTTAAACCCCAATTTCCGAATTGACTTATGGCGCAACTTTACAAACATAAAAACAATACCAAACACCCACAACGAAAGTCTTATTTACATTTCTGTTTTCAGCTTCCTATAGCCGAGACCATACCCGTAATTTCCCAGTATCAATTGCGCATATATATTTTGATCACGAGGGCTACAAGTCTCTCAACTTCATGACACATAATGCCGAATTTCCAAATCTCCCCAAGCTGAATCACAAATATGACGTCACCATTACAGTAATGAGAGTAATGATCGGCGCTCTTCATTGTAAATTGTATTTAAAGAAGGTGTATAACGTGCACATCCAACCGCAGCATGTGCAACTTTCAGGGCCATACGACTCCATCGACCATGGGGACCCTTTGTTACATTTTACGTTGTCCTTTAATTCTACCAGCAAATATACCTCATCATCATTACTTTCGCAACCGATCATTTCGGATGCTTATGAGCAACAAGATGGACAATTTGACCCCATTTCAACTTCCGTGGCATTTCAATTGGATCGTCCCAGTTCTCGCTTGCAATTAATAGGGCAAAACCCGAACACGGACAAGCTATTTAACGTTTAATATCGGTATGCAACATGAATCGGACGGATTACATTTCAACTTCAACTCGATTTTAATTTACTCCGTGGTAATCCAGCTGCGCTCCGCTTTTTAGTATGTTATTCTAAGGATCTCGTAGACAATTAGTGTGGAGAAATATTCAGTTCACTTTCTTCTATATAGGTACGGTATTGCAAGTTATATTATTTTGTTTTTGGGGCGTGGCTGGTCAATGATAAAGGATAATGTAAAGTTCGAAATAAAGAGAAAAAGCAAACGTCACATGAGAATGTGAGTGTATGTTTATTCCTTGAAATTATTCACTTACAGCCGAGGCTCTAGAGAATCCTGTAGCAATCTCTCAGAAAAGTATCGGTTCAACTGCAATGACGAAGCTAATAATTGTGTCTAATGGAATTAGAAATAGCCAAGTTTGTGACTCCATCATCGACTGCAGAGAAACGGCTGCCGATATAAAAAAATTGCGAAAATAAGCACACTGGTGAGTGCTCTTGTAGGTGTGACCTGCAAGCTAGTATATATGATATTCTGCCTACGATCCATTGTATATGGTTGTTAGGATACAAATCTCGAGTGGACTACTTTCTTCTTCAGGCATTCTGACAAAACTGGTTTAAACCAACCCCTCGGCTTAATAACCAAGGGGGGGGGGGGGGGTGTTACCACCACCCCTACCGAACTTCACTTGCACTCCCGGTGCGCTAAAACGCTTAAAAATTTTTTCAAAAGCTTCTAGGTAATCGTTTCCTCATCCTTCCCGGTCATTTCGCGAAAAAACTGTGAAGGTAGCACCTTCCACCGGGGTTTAGGATGCCGACAAAGTTCTAAGGGTAAGTGGGGGGGGTGTGGGTTTGCCACCCCAGGAATATTTTTATGAGGGTGGATTTTTGAAACTATTATTCACAGTAATGGCTCTAAAACTCTTTATTTATGTAAAACTAGCCATTGGCCAATCATTTAGAGCTAAAACCGCATGAAATCCGATAGTCCTAACTTTTTTTTTTTGAGCGCAATTGGTTTTTCGCCCTATTGTCTATGGAAAAGGCCATTTTTTGCCGACTCGCGAACTTGATGACGTCCTTGTGACGCCATACGAGGTATGTTTGTACGTATTTTGGTATCAATGGAAAGAGGAGGACCATAGCTACTCCACTGGTATTAAATCATACTAAGCCTCGGGTGCTTTATATAAAAAATTCTCGAGGGGGGGGTGGTAACCAACCCCCCCCCCCCCCCCCCCCCTTGGGGTAAACCGTGTTACAAAAAAGGCTTGGAAGACGAGGTTAAAATGTCCTGGAAAATGCATTTTAATTAGAAAGTGATGGGATTTTCATTAGTGACATGGTATACTGTATGTTTTCTTAAAATAATGAATGGCTTTGGACAGTGCATTTGAATGCAATTTCACATCTATTTGCCCACTACTAGCTTTAGCGACTGGATAATCTTGGTTTGGCGGGCTGACGGTAGCGGCGTTTGGTGTTTCTAACTAAAATAAAATCTTGCACATAATTTTCAAAATTTGATTTGGTTGATATTGTTGCATTTCTTCTGTGGGAAAGTTGTTTTAGATATGCAAAAAACATACTCAAAGTTGCCATTTTTTCCGAAGACTACGTACTAATGAGTTAGTGGTTATAACCCGCACTGCGGTTTATTCATTGGGCAAATAACTTGTACCAGCATTGGATAGCTAGACGCATAACCCCCGCAGCTTCGTGCAAGTGGCTGTAAGGCTGCTACAACTAACACGGTGATCCGTCTGCCATTCAGTCCACGGTAAGGGTATTTAGCCGTCTGACTATGTTTTCAGTTTTGGTAGGACTTATGGACCCCTCTTTTTCACATTCATGCGGGGGAAACAATGAATATATTATTAAAGAACAATATACAGATGTTTGAATCTTAAAAAGGGAATTTTGATTATGGGGAATAACGTCCAATTTTTTGAAAAAATAAGATTTGATGACCGTCACGGCATTGATGGGTTTATTATTGTTGCTTCGGGGGACCATTCATGGGGTAAAAATGACGTACGTATCCCGACAATGGAAAAAAACACCGATTATCGTCATCGTTCGTCGGTTTTTGAATCAGTAGGGAAAAGGTAAATTTTGTACTGTTTAGACATAATAAACGGTGGTCTTTTGGAACAAATAATAGCACTTTGGGGAGAGGGTCATATGTACAGATCTTGTTTTAACATAGTCGGATTTATACATATCGGTCGCCCCCGAAGCAGCAAACTGATATCTGATACCTGACACGTGACCTGTACCTGACACGTGACGCCAAACATTCATCTCGTTACCGTTTATAACTACCATACGGCAAAGCACAAGCATTCTGTATCTCTGTTTGTCCACAAGCTAATCGATCAGAAGATTAGACTATGCATGTGGTTTCTGTAGCAGGGAGGGTAGGACGCCGATCTGCTTCGATTTGGCATTGGGTATTTTCCAATCGGTAATTTGTGATACTGCTACATGCATTTACTAATGCAGTCTCGTTCCCATGACATTAAAATCATCTCTTAAACTTGTTCAAAGATCTTAGTAATTCATGATAATTAGAAACAATACAGGAAGTTCATCAATCATGCTTCTTTAAATTACCTGTGCATAACTCAAACCCCCAGAAACTTCCCCTGCAAAAAGTACTCTCTACAACATAATACCCTTGAACATCGCTCATGGCTACAGAGCTATGCGCTCTTTAGCCATTCGCACCGATACATTCTAATATCAAAACAGCCCTATAATAATTATTATACACCCCAAAACCATTGCACTCTGATATGCAATATCCAATTGAAAAGGTCATTTCATGATTCTAGCACCGATATTTTGTTAAGTAGGCTAGCGGGCAGATCTCATAGCGTTAACAAAGTGCGCAACACCCTGAAGGTTTTTACTAATTTTTCCTAAATTCTCTAAATTAATAAACATTAGTCTGGCCTTCGTTTTTGACTCATGAGCTGATACTGAGGAGCCGTGACACTTGCGCGAGATTTTTTCCGTGTTCTGGTTTCACAATTTTTGTACGGTACGCATCATGATATCCTACATAGGCACAATACATATCAAATTAAAAAGTATTGAGCAGCGCTTAAAAATGGTGCCTAAAGTGTGATTACACCATGTACACTTCTTAGAGTTTGGTAATTTAGGTAAAATTGTTAGCGAGGAGCCGTGGCCGTCCCACGCGGGTGCTCACGCGTCAAATTTAAAATTTGAACACAATAGCTTAAATTGCCGAAAGTTGAAATAACAGCTAATTTGTTTATATTTTGACAATGGCATGTGAAACATCTGTTTATCTTTTGATTGTACGTATAATAGCACCTTATCTTTTAGTTTGTTTGTGGAATCCTGAAGCCAGATGCGTTTCGAGGGGTTAAAAATTGTGCGTCTAAATCTGCAACATTTTCTTTTGCTTTTGATGTGTACTGGTTTGTAAATGCATTAAGGTCCATTTTGAAAAATATGGTTAATACTAAAATAAAAACCTGGAGAACTATGTAACACTGTTCCAATTGACAATATTAGAGGTAAAGATAAAAGGCTCTAAACAAAATGCGCTTCTTTTTTTATACCTAAAAGAGTCTATAAAAGGTGAAAAACTCGGTACAATTGCCAACTGTGAATGAAAGCAAGGAAATACAGGTGTGCTCATCACAGAAGCATTGATGAGAAATAAAGACAAGGAAACCTTATCATGTTATAGCATTCCACGCATCCAAGAGGATATACAGTGTGAAATCAAAGACTCATAGTGGTCATCACATTTTGGACAGAATTGGACAACGATTCCAGGGACAATTTGGAAATTTCTGAACCTGATGAGGATCCATACAGTGACAAGTTCCCTTAATTACAAACTTAATATGAGCAGACTCTGCCCTTGCAGTGAACCATTATCAGACAGCAAAAGGGAATATTTTCTTTTTTCATGTACTGTACATCGGATGGCGTTATTGAACTGACATGAAACTACCTCATAACATCTCCAGATATGGACACCTCATAGGGCTATTATAACCTATACAAAACCTACAAGAGATTGTTGTTATTAGAACTTCAAAAGGAATGCAATAGTGCCCAAGGAGAGTATCTTTTATATAGGCGTGGACTTAAAAAAAGCAAGATCACCAGAGTTGTATCTTCTCAAGTCCGTAGATATGCTACTTCATGTTGCTCCATTTTCCATATTACTTCATATCATTCAACATTTTCATAAAGTTTAAACTGGGCCTGAGTGTTTAGGTAGGTATCATAGATTGGTTTATCCTTACATCAATCTTTTACTTGAGGTATTACAAATAACTGCTTTTTATACCTTAACGAGTCTAAGTATTACAATTCATTAAATATGTAGCAAAAATGTATATTCCGAACATAAACCGAAACATGTTGGCAGCAAAAAAAAAATCATAGGAGGTAGCATAGTAAAAGTATAAAACTATTTTCAGAAAGGCTCAAGTCTGTACGGTCAAATATGGTTTTCCTCTTAATGTAGGGTAGGGGGGGGGGAGGGTGTAAGACAAAAATAAAATATTCCATGAACTTTAAAATGTTCATAAATTTTTTTCTCACTTTTCCAGCAATATCCTCCTAACCATTGACCCTACCTGACAAATAATGCCATTTTGGATCCTTCTTAAATTCCTTTCAGAACGATGTATCCTTTCCTATGGCACACATACACTGTTTCTACATAATGATGCTCGACCGAAAATTGGCACATTTTCTGCAAAGAAACAGTCACTTTTTGATGTCACTGGGCGAAAATTCCCAGTTCCAACGCCTGGCCTTTCAAACGTGTTCTCGCAGTGTATTATGTGCACATTTTCAAGAGGTTTCTATAGATAAGAGGCAAAACGTTATGCAATCTTTAGAAATTCATCGTCTCGCTGTTTTGCCGACCACACTCCAACATAGAGTACCAACAGTAGAAAGCAATGGCTGCCTCCGCTTCTTCACATACTGTGGTTGCCGCTTTGGGCATATACACTAATCGATAGTGATACAATTGATGTAATGTGTTACCGGGTTGCCGGTGTAATATAGTGCACCTGGATCCATTGTGCTCAGGAGACTCTTTTTTTTTCTCAAATGTGCAATGCGCGCTTAGTGAAAAGATGTATTCATTGAGGCGTTTATTTAAATCAAGACACTGCCGTGTCATTCATTCGTTGTGTGGCCTTAGGGGGTAGTACAAATTTAACCACCCAATACACCCAACATCCAACAGACGATATTTTGGCGGATTTTGTTTGTATCGAATTGACATATTTTGTATACAAGAGCAACCCAAACTAATAATTATTCTCGTGCAATATTCAAATGTCAGGCCCAGCACGGACTACTGGTTTTGAAGGGAGGGGCTTCACCCCCTTGCACATTTCTTGAAATGAATCCAATGTGCATCTCCTTTTCAGTGACCAACGTATATCTCCACGTTTCCATTGACCCAGCAATACGGCGCTATTGATATGTCCGTTATGCATAGGACAATGGTCTCCGGATTCTCTCTTGAATTGCAGTCCATTGTATTGTCCATGACGATGATGTTTCGCCACAACCCAAGATTTCATTGACCTGTACCTCGCCCGCTAATAAATAAAACTCTAGCTTTTTAATGTGAGTCCAATAACTTTGAACGGCGTAAATTTGCATCATTTATTCACAAGGGGGAGAACGAAGATGAACAAAATTATGAAAGAATGATACTTGGGCACTCTGTGACCTAATCTAGTACATGGTGCAGAACCAAGACCATGAATAAATCATGTTTATGCAGGACATCTTTTTCGTCAAACATGCCACACCCAAGCGGCGCACTTCTGGAGAGGATTCTCATTCCCAATGGTACGAGAAATATCATCAGAACGCTTCTTGATTACGAGATTTAAGCATTTCGGAGTTCAATAAAGTTGTTTGCAGTCAGCCAAGCGCGAATCTTGCACATACAATCCTCAAGGTTAAACAACTTACCATTACGGTCAGAGGGTTTGACGAGCACCTATAGTTATGTCATCCGCGTATGACATGCTGCAAAGATTGTGTCTGTTGATATCTTCAAGCGGAGCAGAATATTCAACGAACATCTCCGGGCCGACGACTGAACCCTGGGGCATCTCCCAAATGATAGGATCTGACTTCTCGTCGTCAACAAGGACCGTTTGCTGTCTGTTTTCAAGATAGGAAGTAAACCATGGATGAGCCGTACCAGTGACTCCGTATCTCTCGTACAGTCGACGCAGCAAGATGTTATGACCGACGGTGTCAAACGCTGCGGACACGCCTGATAACATCAATATAGCCTCATCATGTTCATCAACCGCACGAAACATGTCCTTTTTAACCAGTACGGTCTCAACGCCATGATACTTACTGTGTGCTGATTGATTCCTTGTATTCAGATTTTTTTTCCCCTCATATACGACTGGCATTGAGAAATGGCAGCGCGTTCGATGGTCTTTCCAAGAAAAAGCAGATAAGAAACAGGACATTTCATTTCTAAAACATTAAACCCCAATTTCCTCAGTAATGGCTTGACAAGAGCGTGCTTAAGACAATCACGAAAAGTTCCGGACTGCAAAGACTTGTTACCTAAGGTGGTAATAAGGGAAATCAATTCAAGAGTGTCCTCGGTAAGGCAAACCGACAACGGACATGAAGAACAAGTCTTAATCTGTGAACGCTCGATGATATTGAGAACTTGCTCACATGAAAGCGGTTGGAAATTGCTAAAACCACTCACACAGCGAGGCGAGTATACAGAGTCTTTAACTGTTGATGGAGAAGCCAGGTCCAGTGCAACACGAATATTCTTGATCTTATCATGAAAGAATTTGCTAAATTTATTCGCGAGGTCTTTCTTGGAAACGTGTGAGGGAAGGGCATTAGGAGACTTGTACACTGACAACTAAACATTAATTTGTCTGGTGTCACATTCTGATATTTGTTCACAGTTGTGTTGGCGTTTAGCACTGTCGAGATCTCGCATGAACGTCTCTGTCAACACATAGACGCGACTTCAACCACTTACGTTCTGCCTTCCTTTTATCAGATTTTGCTTTGCGAAGAGACTCGGTATACCATGGTGCCTTGGTCTTAAAGATATCTCATGCATTTTCTCCTAGGCGTGGCCTTCGTGAAGAGTACGAAGAGTTGAATTATAGGGCAAAATCATGCATGGCATTTATGTCATCAGATTGATCTATATCCAAACTTGCGGAAAAGTTCCATATCGATTTCACGTGTTTTTAACACGCACAGTTCAGGTCTAGAGATCAGTACATTAGATATTACAGCAGCATTGTCAGATGGAACAGTAAACATGACAGCAGTATCAAACACAAAATCAAGGTCACGAGTTATCATAAGATCAAGCATGTGGCCCCTGACGTGAGTTGGTTCTGTGACATGCTGAATTAAACCAGCTGACTGTAAAATGTCATTCATTGTTCTGGTGCCAATGCCATCTGGTAAATGCATATGGATGTTTTTTTTTTTTTTATTTTTGTCTTATTTAGCCTGGGTAGATCAGTCAGTGTTCAGACACTGCTTTCCAATGATGCCCAGGGATCCAGGACGAATTGGACAGCCAGGGGTTTTCAGCCTACTCTTATCGAAACTGGCTGCGATTACATATACAGGCGTGATTCTCCATGGGACCGACGGCTTAACGTCCCCTCCGAAAGACGGGGTATTCTCATGGTTCGTTTGCCCAAGTCCAACTGAACCACTGGGAGAGCGGAATTTCAGTTTTAATCAATAGTTCTTACAAATCAAAATTAAAGTCACCAGTAACTAATGTTATCAGAAGCACATAAACCCTTTACCCTGACCCGTGCTAGGCAATTTCCTGGGCCTCCTACACCAAGGATGTTTATCAGTAAAGATTGGCCTGTAGTTACATACAGCCACAACAATTTTGTGGGCAGACCAGGTGATAATCGGTTACAGTTTTATTGAAAAGCCTAGAGGCGAGATAATTGTGTAGAAATCAAGAGCAGGTTCCCGCCAGAATTGCCTATGTCTCGCTAGCTTTAGCAATGGTTCAGCTTCACTGTGCTAGAACAATGAAACCACTGAAGCGAATATGGGCTACCTCTAGCACAGGTAGAGGGTTAAGACCGAGAGCCAGACCTCCACCACTACAATTAGGTGCATGGAAGCTTGTCGGTGCAAATCATAACATTGGTTTGGCGAACCGAAAGGTTACTGTCAAAAGAAAAGTATAAGCGAACAGTTTGAATCGGAATTATGTTTAAAGCTACTATCGGCCTTATTGAATGTTACACCTTAGCCACAAATATGAGCCAAGAAATATTCCATGCTCAAAGTGATATGGTATTTTCGTTAACCACAGTTAACCGCAGATTCATTGTTTCATATGCCGATACAGTAGTATTGTATTACCAATTTTATGTAATCCCCTTTTCTTAAAAAAAATACATAACACACCTATTGGTGAGATCAAAAGCTACAATCCTTTTGAACGGTCCGTAATCCCTTCTTTCTTTTTTGTTCTAGAGAACTGTTCCGAGGACCGTAATGTCAAGGGATTGTCAGTGTTTGAATGTGATGACGGCATGTGTATCCCACTATCATACGTGAATGACGGCGACAGGGACTGTATCGATGGGTCCGATGAAAAATCAACTCGTCGTTAAAGGTGTATTTCGCGATTCTAGCACCTTCATTTTCGTTTATGGTTCACGATCCTCAAGAGCATGTTGTTTCCCTGTAGGCAACTGTATTGTAATTTCTATCCATTTACCGAAAGAAAAAAAAAAACATGGCATTTTTTTCTACAGTAGAGTAGATCGAATATGCCGTAAGATCAGGCACACATTCCATATTTAAAGGGACATGGCATGAAAAAAATGACAAAATGAAAAGGACCTTTACTGAAATTACTTCCACGAGTTTGAAAACAATTTGGATGTTTACATTCTGTAAAAACAGTAAAAACAGGAAGAGTTCCGGGGGTGGCAGTTTGTAGCAATTTCTGGAACAAGCCTAGGATGCTGATATTACTGCCAGCATTTACCAATTTTGAAAAGCACGTTGTCATCAGCTCACAGACCATTGCTATTGTATATATGCTAATCCCGGCTAATCCATCTTTCACTTGCCAGATCAATATCTTACTACAAGCCTAAAGTACAATGCCTGAATCCAGGTCTGAACACTTTTGAATTGTGTCGCAAAACATGCTAATACACTGTAAAATCTCGCAGGGATGTGAACATCTTGCTTTTCTGTTCCAGAAATTGCCACAAACTGCCACTTCCCCCCTGGAACTCTTCCTGTTTTACTGTTTTTGCAGAATGTAAACATCCAAATTGTTTTCCAACTCGTGTAAGTGATATCAGTAAGGGTCCTTTTTCATTATGTCATTTTTTTTCATGCCATTATGTCCCTTTAAGCTAACAATTCAGATGATAAAAGAAAATCTCAAAGTCGGACAGACGAGGCTGTACTGGATCACCAAATGTTCCTTTGACTATTACCTGAATAAATACTGTTAAATATAATTATAAATGTGTCTTAAAGAATATCGATTCATAAAAATACAAATAAAAATCTGTAATCACTGTCACGAAAATACCGATGCAAGTATGTATTTGCTGATAAAACACTGCTCATGCTCAAAAAAGATTTCACCTCTGCATCATTAAAACTACAAAAGACTTCTCTTTGTGCCTTATGGTTACACACCACTAACCTGGCTGCCGTAAGGATCAAAAATCTTGGGTGGATTACTTTCTTGCATGGCATCTGGAAAAAGTGCTTTAAAATGTCTGAAAATGCACTAGTTATATTAAGAAAGTGATGCAATTTCATGATTGACATGGTAGACTGGTATGTTTTCTCAAACTAAGCGGCATTTGGACAGTGAATTTGAGGAAATTTGCTCCGCGGTCATCAATTTCACATCGATTTGCAAATTACTAGCTTTGGCGACTATAGAGAATCTTGGGTTGCCGGTCTGACATCGTTCGAGTTGGTGATTCGTAACTAATTTTTTTTCTGGTCATCATAAATTTTCAAAATTTGGTATTTGGTGATTTCAGCTTGTACTTTGGGGTGATGATGTTGTTTTTCCTCTGTGAGAGTTTTAAATGTGAAAGAAACATGCTCAAAGTTGCCATTTTCCCATAGACTTATAAGTGAGTTAGTGGTGTGTAACCTTATGAATTGAATTAATTTCAACCAATTGTTAATTTTGCGTGTCTCATGTAAATTTCAACATGGATTTGCTACATACTATGTGCATCAAAACAATTGTGCAAGGATTAGAGATGACCATAGATTTGTTGTTTTAATAAAGCAATCTAATATACTTGTTGAAAAAATGAAAGAAATCGACTGAAAAATAAGCCAGATATGACAAATTTTGTAAGCACACCTCTTTTTCCTCCATTCCAATGGAATTTATACAGTTAAAGGGGGATGGCCCGATTTAAGGATATGAAATGTTCATCTTGATAGATTGGCCTTCACCCCAAAACCCATCTATAAAGTTTCGCGCCGATATTTCAATCCGTTTTGCTGTGAGAGCTAAAAACGTGATTTTGTAAGTCCCATAGAGTACGTGTAAAATTAATATTGGTGTCGACCAAAATGGGACACATTTTCGACTCATTAACTTCCAAACCAAATATCCTGTTTCCCTAAGATTTCTCAGGGTAAATGAGAAAAATTAGTAGCTTTCTTCTGATACCAAAATGTTGACCCCACTTCGGTAAATCTGGGGCTCTGGGGACGAGGCTAGTAGTGATCGGGCCAGACCTTTAAGCAAGCTGTGTACGATATAGGGGTTATAGCATTATGAAAGTAATGAAGTGAGGTTCCCAGTCCGCAATGAAACTGTAGTTTATTGGTGAACGGGCAAAGACAGTTTACACAAAATTTTTACCCCAATTATGAACCCTCGTCTACCTGAGCATTTTTTGTAACAAAACTCCCCCTGTGATTTTCGTTATCACACCCGATTCCTGTAAATTGGTACCAATGGATAGCTTAGGGTTTTTCTTTCCATTGGTACCAAATAAGTCACTATCCATCCCCCCTTATGGACGTCAGCATGACGTCATATGTTGCGGAAAAGTACGAAAAATAACTGTAATATCGGGGTGAAATGATATTTCGCCAATTTTAGCGATACTCAACACCTTATTATAGCCTCTAAAATGCTGTCATATAAAACACTAAGTCATTTACCATCAATTAGAGTCAAAAACCGCATGAAAAATCTGATTTTCCTAACCTTTTGGCGAAAAATTGAATTTTTCACTGTGTGTGTTGTCTATGGAAATGGCAGTTTTGCTGATATGCGGGTAACTTTATGACGTATCGTGACGTAATGTAGGCATGTTGGTCCTTCGTTTGTTATCAATGGAAAGAGGACCATAGATATTCTCTGGTACCAAAATCAGGAGTGCATGGTTTTGGCTCGTGTATAATATTGTTTATAATCATTATAATAGGCTTTTTGATATTAGGAGTGTTGTACCGGGGCGCATGCTACAGAGCGATAGCTCTGTAGCCATGGCGCGTATGTGCAAGGGTATTAGGTTTGATAAGAGATTACTTTGCAGGGAAGTTTCTGGAGTTTTGAGTTCTGCACAGGTAATTTAACAAGCATGATTGATGTGAACTCATATTTTTTTCTTAATTTATATGTATTACTAAGATCTTTGAACAAAGGTTTATGTAAGAGATGATTTTTTTAATGTCATGGGACCGAGACTGCCATAGTAAATGCATGTAGCAGTTTCACAAATACCGTTTGGAAATCCCCCAATGCCCAAATCGAGCAGATCGTTGTGCTACCCTTCTGTACAGAACCACATGTATAGTTCAACTTGATCGATACGCTGTGACAACAGAAGATTGACAGAATGCTGCTGCTTTGCCGTATTGTAGTTATAACAACGGTCAACGAGATGAATAGTTTGTGTCAAGTGTCAGGTACCAGGTTCACGTGTCAGGTATCAGATATCAGTTTGCTCTCGGGGGCGACCGATAATATAAATCCGCCTATGTTAAATCAAGGTCTGTACATGACCCATCTAGCCAAACATGCGAATTATTTTTTTTTCCAAAAGACACCGTGTATTATGTCTAAACAGTTACAATTTCCCCTTTTCCTATGATTCAAAAAACCGACGTACGATGACGATAATCGGTTGTTTTTTCTCCAATGTAGGGATACGTCCGTCATTTTGACCTGACTGGGTCCCCCGAAGCAAAATAATCAACCAAATCAATGCCGTGACGTCATCAAAATCCTATTATTTTTTCAAAAATTGGCTGTTATTCCCATAATAAAATTCCTTTTTAAGATTCAACATCTGTATATTGTTCTTAATAATTAATATTCATTGTCCCGCAGATGTGAAAAAGATGGGTCCATAAGGTCTACAATATGAAAACTAGTCAGCCGGCTAATACCCTTACCGTGGAATGTATGAGCAGACGGATCTCCGTATTAGTTTTAGCAGGATTACAGCCACTTGCGCGCGGCTCCTGCGGGGGGTATGCACGTCAGTGTCTGTGATGTTCCCTGTGTGGTGTTAACCATGTTGGTACTTCTCCTTCCGGAGGGGGGGGGGGGTGGTTACCACCCCCTTCCATCACTTTGGGATCACCTGTATCTTACCTATACCCGGTAGATGTTGTTTTTGATTAAATTAAAAAGGAGGGAAACATGTCAATTGACAATTACATAAAAATTTGGCACCAAAAAAGGGGTTTAGCAAAGCCGGGGAGGGGAAAACCTGAAGGGCGGGTGGTAACCACCTCCCCCTTCGGTTTTTAACGAGGGTTTAAATCTGAGTGTAAATGGAAAATGGTTTACAACACTACTGTAGTCCAGGATTATATATAATCAAGGTATAGATACACGCTATGCCAATATTAAGGGACAAAACTCTTGCAAATTCCTGAACACTGGGAAGGAGATCTGGTTTTCTTGGCTCTGCAACACGTGAATTGGTGTTGGATTTGTCATATCAGTTGGTACATTGGTATAAAAGATTCATTGATTAATTCGTAGTAAGTAAAAATCATAACATTAAAGCGGCGGCACTGGCACATTTTCACAAAATATTGGAACATTCTTCAATTGCTCTCAAATGATATCTAGGCCATTGAAGAACAGAGAATATTTTCAACATAAAAAACATACCAAAACAGATAGGGGCATCATGATATGAGGATAGAGATATCCTGGGTAATTTGTAGGCAACTTAAGTTTTTCCATAACTTTAACAAGCAAAATGTGGATATTACATGAATATTTTTGACTTCGTACTCACTGATATTAAAACACAAAGGTCAAAGGGACCGGTTCAACACCAGTGTACATCATAGCGTGGGAAAACTTGCATACGGCGCCGGGTATGTGTTAAACACCATTTCGTTCGTCTGCTGAATTTCGCGTCCCGCAGGCGACGTTTAAATTACAAAATCGTTTCGTTTACCCATTAAGAAGCTGATTGGTCTTAATCATTTCGGGTAAGGGATTTTGTATATAAAAGGCATTGACAAACCATGCAAAAAATATCGATTTTGAAAAATCTTGATGGGCGCATATTTTCAAAGTGCCATGTCTCTTTAAGTAACAAAGGCATGATAAATTGTACATTCTCACAAACACAAGTTTTATTTGGTAAAATCCCATAGGAATGTAGAGAAAACAAGGGTGAGCTTACAAAACTGCATATATAGCTTCATTTTGAAAGTATATTAGATATCTATGATATAGTGATGGCATTAGGGTCAAGATCATCTATAACCCTAACCCCACATCGGTTTCTAGCCTATCTCCAGGGAGGGACTGAAGGAGTGAGGGAAGAGGGGAACAAGAAAAGTCGCAAATTCGGGTGGGATTCGAACCCAGGGCCCTTCGGGCCCCAGTCCCATGACCCGGGATATCACGCTACGGCGGCAGGCCAGCGATTTCGTGCCCATATGAGTCTTGGTTTGATGACGTCATCGCTACTATCTGGACTTAGTGCATTTTTCTCACTCAGTGCTGTGAGATTCTGTGAGATTTAGTTGTATTAGGGTTAATCGTTGCACAATTTGTTTGATTCACGTAGTATGAGGTTGTTAATTGGCCCTTTTTGCTACATATGGGAGTCGCCGACTTAATTTTAAAGATATAAAGGGTTCAAAAAGTACAATTACTTCAGGGTAATGAGGAACAAACAGCCGTTTTTCACTTGCGGTAAGAGAACAGTTCGAACGATTTTCATTTTCTGTACTACTCGTCTTAATTTACTATTCATAAAGTAAATCTTTGTGATTTTGTGTTTTTTTAGTCTGTCCGAATCCGAAGGACCCCACTGGAGAGAAGTCGGAATGAGCGGCTTTTGAGGGCTACCCAGAACAGATTCATGAATTAATATTATTAATTTTCTTAATTATCAATTAATCCTTGTAATATGGAACCGAATACCAACCAATCATCTTATGTATCTTAACAGAAACGATTCATTTGAATCAAAGCTGCGACTGACTTATACTTACTATTATAATTAAGAGGTGCGTAGAACTTTAAGGTATTTTTACTTTGATATAGTGCGGGAATGTAGTGAACAGATCTTATGTGAGTGTGCAAATCCGGATAAAATCGTGAATTTTGGTACACAAGTACTTTATACATTGATGATCAAAAAAATTGATGGAAGCACTTTCCATACCCCTTTCATGGCCCCCAGCTTGGATTTCAAGGTTACACAGGGGTAACATTTTTAAAATGTTCTGATTGTGTTGAAAAGCACACCATGATATCTGTCCGGTTACAAGAATTCCAAAAAGGTATAGTTTATACTACCTGTGACTTATAGTTTAGGAATTATGGGGTAAAAACTGTAAAAATGGTAAAAAAAGTCAATTTGTTTTTGTACAGGGGTCAAAAAATAAATTTGCTCCAATTTTTGTAAAATGTGGTTCAAATTGTTGGTTTAGCTAATAGAATGAAATATAGGAATAGTTTTGACTATCTTACGTGTCTGGTTATTAACCAAAATGGCGAATAAAGTCAACAGCTATTGGCAGCTATTGGATTCTATCACCACTGGCGAGTGCCAAATTGTGTAAAACGTTTTTCTATGGAGAGTGAACTGCGCACTATGATAAGATTGCGATTTATTCCGTATTGAAATACGTGTTTACACAATTTGGCACTCGACGACCCTCCTATTGACCCATGACCTATTTTGTTGGATAACGTGAAAACTAAGCACAGCAGATAAGGCAAACTATTCCTTATTTCAACCCTTTAAGCTAGGGAAACAATTTGCACCACATATTAACTAAATCAAAGCAACTTTTAACTTTTGATCCATGTACACACCAAAATTGACTTTTTCACCATTTTTACAGTTTTTACCCCATAACTCCGGAACTATAAGCCATAGATAGTGTAAACTATACTTTTTTAGAATCCTTGTGACCAGACAAACACCATGGTGTGCTTTTTAACACATTCAGAACATTTTAAATTTTTGACCCTTGTATAACCTCGAAACCCAAGCTGGGGGCCATTAAGGGGGTTGGCAAGTGCTTCCATCAATTTTATGGATTATCAATGCATAAAGTACTTGTGTGCAAAAATTCACAATTTTATCCGGAAGCGCACACTCTTACACTACAATCCCCTGCTAATAGACAGAGAAACAGAGGGAGAAAATGTACAAGATGTATGCAGACATCACTCACAAGGCCATTTAAAATTTTGAGATCGTATACCCAGTTTTGATGAAAAAAATAAACGGGGAGATGTTTTGTTCACGATGGGCGTCAATTTTCCCTTAGCTACTAGAGCTCTCTTTAAGCAAGTTGAAGAAAACAAGTTGCGAAAATTGATGGGACACCACCCGATCCTCAGCCTCGACCCCATCTTTTACACCACAAAACCGAAATTTTGGTTTTGTCATTGGAAAACTTGTATTTTTCTTATCTCACCTGAAAACTATTTGGCCGACTTCTTTCCCGTTCCGGTGCCCCAAATGCTAAAAAATGGTTGTTTTTATTTACGGTAACGGGAAAAATAGTTGGTCGGTGGGGCACCTTAAATGATATAGGACTTACTCTAACTAAAAATGGTCACTTCATTTACTTACCGAAGAGCTGCTTTGCCGGTGAGTTGGGTGAGCTTGCCCGGTGCTAGAATTACAGGCCTCTTCCAGCATTAACGCAAAGCGGTGGACCCAATGAAGGCAATTCATTTCAACTGGATTGCATGCATTGCGGGTCTTGCGACATGAATGCGATCGTATATCGGCCCACCGACAAACCACTGCAACGAAGATGCGGGTAAAGTCTGCACAGATATTAACACTTAGTGGGAAAGGGAAAAGGGGAGGTTCCTATGGACCGCAACCCCTCATTTGACCAGTTTTACGATCCAACGATCGTACTTTTTAAGGTCCATATTTATAGTATTTGTGTACATTTGGATCCGCAATCTTTTCATGAAAAATATTAAAATCCATTCCTTCCGTTAATTAAAATAATTAGGTTGGGTTCATAGGACCACTTGGAACACCAACTCGAGTGTAAGAAATTTAATTTATTAAAACAAGTAATCCAAAAGAATATTGACATCATTTGTGGTTCAATATAGGTAGATTGGACCATCTTTGTGCCACATATTGATAATTTTGAAAAACTTTTTCATTGCCGTACATAATTGGTCGGAAACGAGGCCGTATAATTTATGTTCCCTTTTTCCGAACTTGAAAATATGTTTGCCGCTATATTTTTAGGTTTCTTTGGGATGGGACTTTCTAATTTTATTGCGCAAGTGTCATTGTCTTATGGACCCCTGCATTGTGTCGGTATAAATTTCGTGTAAAATTCCTTGGGAAGCGAAGGTAGGAAGCCTTGTCCACCAACAGAAGTGGGAAGACTGTCCACTTAAGTGTTAAAGACACAACTTATTAGTTTAGAAAACCAGATGCATGCATCTCATAGCGTAAATGCAGTGAGAGCGCCCATGCCCAGCTGTGTTCAAGAAATGTGACGATTATCGATCGAATGTGGGACTTTGAACTTTGCGGGCTTATTCCTGAACACATCAGCTGAGCATGGGCGCGTTCATTGCATTATCGCATTGCAAAGTATGCACCCGGTTTTCTTAAACTACATAAGTATGCCAAAAAGGCCAAAAAGTAGGAGAGGAGGCAGCTCGATAGTCCAGTGCAAACACACAAGGCAGGCCCCGGGGGGGGGCGAACCCCTTCCACCCAAAGAGTCACAATGTCGACATTTTCACTTAGGAAAAATATGTATAAGAAGGGGCGAATACACGGCCGTTTTCTAATCGCGTGGTAGCCTTTACGGCAGAGCATAGCTACAGCCGGTCTACCGCGGCAGCTAACTGCACAGTACACACTGGGCTAATTGCGAGGTACTAACTGAAAGACAGGCCTTGCAACGTACAGTTTTAGGTATTAATACAGTGATGTGGTATCTGCTGCTGTACCTGCCCCAATGGCTACCTGTAAGGTAAGATTTATTTTTCCTCAAGTGTTTGCTTTGGTTATAAAAGAGGGACAAACCAGCTTTCAGAAAACGTTTATTTTGGTGTCATTTGGACTTTGGAGGAAGAAGTTATGCTATTGCTAAGGACGTAAAAACTGTTTGGCGATTTTTTTGAGCCAAACAAGATTGCACGTTTACATAGAGTAGTAATAACATGGGTCTTCAGCAGTGATTTGAGTAAAAACACTTAACACCCAAGTTATTGTCTAAACATATAAGGTGGGGAGTAATTAAGGTTGTAAAACAATAATATCCCGGAGATTAACAAAAGAAAATGCTGAGAAAAAAGTTCAATTTCCCAAATCCGAAAGTCAAAGATAGATGGTGTAAGACCACAGTTACTTTGGTTCAGCAGGTATCATGGTTTTTTTACCTACAACGAAAAACTTGGGAGCCAAAGTGAAACCATAGAAGGTTTTGTATTCCGCTTGAAAAAACATGCGATATTTATTTTTAGTTTTAATTCCCAATTTATTTACAGAAAACCTTCAAGCTTTAAGTTCTTCTTCTTCTTGCAATTTAAACAGGACGCCTGCGTATACTGTATTTGTGCACATAATTACCTTGTAGAGATGTAAAAAAAACAAAAATCTTTGAGCATTTTCATTATGTTCTAGACTATGCCATAGTCGATTTTTTGCATTTTTTTAAACACTTAAGTGCCCAACGGGGGGGGGGTGGGGGGGGTGGGGGGGGGGGTGGTGGGTTCCATAGTACCCAACTTTGTTTTTTTTTTTTGGCGATTCTCGGTTACGCAATTCAATTTTTCAAGGAGTTTTTTTGCTAATTGTCGTGATTATGAATAGCTTACTTCTGATACAAAAAAATTTAAATTCCTCCCACGGCTTCATTCAAAATAATTATGTTGGGGTCCCTAGGACCCACCCCCCCCCTTGGGCACTAACGTAAGTGAAAAAAATCAAGATATTTACTAATTAAAAAATTAAAGTAAGTAATCTTGGATTTATTTGCTTGATATATACCTTAGTAGGTAATTATTAATAATTAATAATATTACTTAATCAAATAACCTTTTATATGCTGATAGCATCAATCTAATTTGTAATGCCGTGCTCATTGACTTTGGAAGTCTATAGGGAAAATAAGGCGATTTGAAGTTTCTGAGAAAAATACAAATGGTATAAATTTGGCTATTTTTGCGATGATTATTTTAATTGGTTTATTCTAGAGTAGTATAATAATTATTTTGGTTCAAAACCTTATTATTGGAGGTTGCTGAGAATGGAAATGTTCGACCCCCCTCTGTTTCGAAGAGTGACAATTTCAACTGGCCGTAGGTCAATGTCAAGGTCGGGATTTTCATTTTTATTCTTGGTATTTGTTTACGTCACCCCCATTTATTTGTGTTAGTGTCAGGATCAACTCCCACGGAAAGTGGTTATCTGGTTTGGTGCCCCTAGGAACCCCCCCCCCCCCTGGGGCACTACGGAAGTTTTTTTAGCTTGGGCACTTAAGTGTTAATTTATTTTTTGTGTGCTGTCCCATCTTTTTCACCATATTAATCAATTATCGAATTATTATTATCATCATTTTCTTTTATTCTCATATCGTGGCGCAATTCCTGTAACTAAGCTGAATTAGGCTAGATACCTTATGACACTGGCTTATACCACAAAAAATACGCTCAGGGACCTTTTCTGATAGGGCCCTGTTTACCATACCGGCCTTTTTTATCACGACAATATTAATTTATTCAATAGATCCTCCCTCCCGCTAGGTTTGTGATCGCGAGAGTTCAGTGACCACTCTCCCCTCGGAAAAAAAATCGACTATGTACTTTTAGAACCACAGGATGTCCGAATAATTTGTGATTTTGGGCTACGCACATCTGGTAATAAAAAATTCTCCACCATAATTTTTTTTAAACATATTACAGTTTGGGTTGGTATGTCAATTGCAGAAGTTCCTTACGAGAAAAGATAAAACTTGCTATAATACTGTCGGCTAAGCCGTTCACTTACTTTCGGGTTCGATTGGTTGAAGATGAGCGTTTTTCAGCTCATCAGCCATCACATACGTTGTACTGAAATCGATCTGGAATACTCGGCAATCCGCTGCAAAAAAATGGCGACGGACTTGCCAGCGGTCCTCGCGAGGGCACTGAAACTTTTTGCTGTTTTTCATGAGATCTCACTGCAGAAACACCTTTTGAAATCTTTCAACAGGTACGACTCATGTGCTTTCATTTTAAATGTGCTCAAAATTGAAGTTTTTAGAGATTGTTTGAGGCAAGGAAGGTGCCCTGGAATCCGAGGTTGTACCTTGCCGAATTCTCGACTCTGTTGACTTTGCCAATACGCAGTAAATGATCACGAGTCACATAATTGTAACCCATGAATTTCCGATATCGGCAATTGCCAAATTCCATACGAAGTGCTACCAAAGTTTCTGTAACAAACCGATATAGAGCGGGAATAGAAGAGCAGGGAAAACGAGATGAGGTCAAGGATGCCAAAAAAGGTAATTTATTACTTCTTAGCTCAATGGTATCACACACCACATTCGGCTAGGGACCGATCAGACTCCGGTCCAGGTTACCACGGTGATTTATTTTATATTCAATCAACTGAAAAAAACAACAGCAATAGGCAAGAATTACACAACTTACTGTTGACATCAGAAACAATTTTAAACTGGGGTAAGGCCTATGCTCCGAACAGTTTTCAGACTTTTTCCTGTAGTCTATAATTAAGTTTGAACCTGCCATTTGCCAAAATTTATTACAACAATGAGACTTTTAATGTAAATTAGTTTTCATCGTCGGTTGACTGCATATGAAGTTGAAAGAATTTAGATTTGCAAAATTTTAAGTTAAATCCTTCCCACGCCTCGTTGTAGGGCGGTGCTTAGTAAAGGAACTCTACCGTGATGAACTTTTTATTTGGGCGTACTCGTGATTTAGTCTCGCATCACGGTAGAAGCCCTTCCGTATACAATAACCTGTAGCAGTGTAAATGAAATAGGCTCAGAGGAAAAAAGGTTTTCGCAAATATTCGGAGCTAATAAAAATTGTTTCATATTATCCTCGCACGGAAAACAAGGCCCACACCTACCTGAGAAGGCATTTTTTAGCATAATAGATGCATAAAATTTTAATTAATAATTATGAGATACAAAATTCAGGGACATTCCTTCCATATAATTGTATAGTTTCCACAACAGTGATGATGACAGCGGCAATACTAGCGGGCCATTCCTAAACTGTGAAAGCACTTGTAGATGATTTGTATTATTTTTTATGCTGGTAGAACACTTTCATGACTTTAATATTCGAGGTTCCGTGTACTCTTATTCCGTGTCATTAATAAATTTTCAAATTGGTTATTTTTTTAATGCCACTGCTTGAGAGTTGCAATTTTACGCCCCATGTGCATATTTTGAGCTAAGAAACTGCTGTTAACTAATCTTGGTTTTTTATTGAACATCAATCCGTTTTAGAACACCCCTTCTATCCTGTACTCACAATATGTGCGAAATTTGCATAACTAAATGAGTAATCTTTTATTATTGGACAATGGTATTTTTATGATACATATTTATTTAAAATGCACATGATTGGTTGTAGAACCTATACCAAGAATGTTCCAAGGTTTATTGTGACAAGCAAGTATATAGAAAACCAACACTAAGTTTTGACTTGCGTACTACAGTAAATCCAGCCTAGAGAAAAGCATACTTTGATTTTGTCATACACGACTGAAAATACTATCTTTTATTACCTAAAGACAGGGTATTCAGCTTATTCAATGTTTCATGTGTAAGCATTCCAAATATGCAATAAAACCTGGAGTATTTCTAAAAGAAGTAGAATGCGTCTTTCCTGGAAATGTCCTCAGTTTAAGATTTTTTTACGTGGTTTCAACATTATAAATAGGATTAGTTGGGGAGGACAAGTAGAGAGCACTTTTTTTCCAGATACGTGATTAAAAC
Source organism: Ophioderma brevispina (assembly GCA_023653785.1). Classification (NCBI taxonomy): domain Eukaryota; kingdom Metazoa; phylum Echinodermata; class Ophiuroidea; order Amphilepidida; family Ophiodermatidae; genus Ophioderma; species Ophioderma brevispina. Next base: position 49,145 of record JAMKCH010085266.1, read on the forward strand.
ATTTATAGAATAAACACTGTCTTGTGTTCAGGTTGTGAGTACTTGGTCTGAAGTCTTATTTTGAGGGTTGACATCAGAAGACGTAAGCTCAGCACTGAAAGAATAGGAAGATTTCTTTAATTCGTGCGGTTCAAATTTAAAAAATTGTTTTTTTTTTTTGGTTTGCTAAATTTATATATGTTTGCTTACATAATGAGCTTTATGAGATGGTTTACCTTTTGGAGTAATAGATTTGCTTAGTAGAAAATATTAACATCACATTTCTCAAAGCAGTATATAGGTCAGAATAAGACTTCTTTCATATTTCTTTCAGTGCTGAGTTACGTCGTTCCGATGGTAACCCCTCGTTTGGTCTTCATTTAAGAGTGCTTGTTCCGATTTGTTCATATCATGTTTTCTACCTTGCATATGAGACTTTGGCACTTTGCACACACTCGCACCACCATATTGGTTATCAAACAACTTAAGATATGGGTTTGATTGGCTAAAATTCCAGGACTACTTGGAGAAAAATGCAGGCTTGTCATCCGATAGCTAACCGAGTTTATTCCTACGTGTAATATTGCCCAGAACTATCTAGTGTCAAACATTCAATATGGATTATAGAGCAATTACTCAGTCAGGCCATAATTATAATCCCTTGAAGTCTTGAGACTGGACTAGGTCAATGTAATATTACACGAAGAATGACCAAAATGTATGCTTTCCTTAAGACGATCCGCACAGCACCTTTTAATTTTAAAGTATCTATACTGAGTTTCATAGCAGGCAGATGGAAAATTATTTTCCAGGAGCAAATCAGTGTCATGGAAAGTATGGCCCAAATCCCCCCCTCCTTTTTATATTTGTTTTGAAAAGCGATAACATACCATTCAAAAACGGAATTTGCCAGGAAGGAGCTTTCCCGATCTGCTTACATCAGTGCATGATAGGGTTAAGAATATACCATAAGCATGGAAAAAGCTTCTCAAATAATAAAAATCTGTTTTAGGGCTGACATTTCGTGTAAAATTTCTGAAATAAAAATGGACAAAAATCTTACAAAAGTGCTCTAATAAACATTATTTTTCGTTATAAAATAAGCACCCTATAAGCAACTCTTACTTTGAAAAAAAAAAACAATTGGGAATAATGGTCCTAATTATTTTTAAGGTACATTCATGACTTGTACAGCACATTCCTGTTTTATTTCAAAGTTCACTAGGTATCCTTGTGATAGCTTTTCACAAAACTTTAGTTGATTCTGATCTTGCGGTTTTGTGTTATAAGCACTTGTTTCCAACTGGCCGCAGGGCCATTGTGGCCGTACTTTCGTCCGTATTTACAAAATTACCAAATATGCATTTAAGAATATTACAACGTTTGCTAAGTCTACGGTTCCAGATATCAACAATCTCAACTCTTTTAGTAAGTTGGGTGCCAGTGACGAAGTGTGATCACAACAGTCCCTTTTAAGCACCAAACCCACTATAAATTGTTTAGAAACAATTGACAAATATTGGCCAATCAGAATCCATATAAATATCCATTATATTGCAAATTTCCAGAATGAATAATGACCCTAAAGGGGAGTGATATGCCCTCATTTTGCTTTGTATACATCCGTTTTTTTTACTCAAGGTAAAAAAACAAACACCCTGACTATCTAATGGTGCATTGTACACACTTATTATATATTTGACTTCTGGCGGTTTAATGAGTTGCAAACTTAGGATTCGCCATTAAGACATTCAGGATTCATAAGTTTTTGAAAATAAAATATTTTTTGGTAAAATTAAACTGTCTCACACAAACTACACTAATGACTGCTAAATTACCTTATCGCCACAAACTTATATTTATTTTTCATTGAACCAGAAATCAAAGCCTATGCCCCTTCCCCTCGAGGTTAATTGATACCTACTTACAAATTAGAGGTGCTATAGTTGGGAAACTTGGAAGTTTCCTATAGAAATTATAATTGATATCCAAAAGAAACAAAATTTAGACTATATAAAAGTAGACTATATAAATGATGAGATATCTTTTGGAAGGTTTTAATGTCATCAGAAGAGGGTTACCTACTACAATTAAACCCCTTCCCGGTGTATGCAAAATACATGGCCAAAATTGGTATTTACACTTATTTTATATTTTACAAATGCACCTCTTTGTCTTTTTTTCCCAGCAATCCGACATGAGGCATTCTGTTTGGGCCTTAAATAATTCACTAAAATCACTACTTATAATACCTGAAAGTGTTGTGCATTATAACCAAGGCCATAAAGGCTAATCTTGACATCTAATCACCTTTAATTTCTTTTAAAACAACGGGATAGCCTAGGTATAGCAGCCCGACGGTGAACCATATTAAAATTCAACTCCAATTCGCTACGTCCGGTACCGGCTGCAATATCCATACAAAGCGTATCTTTTCCAGTGCTTTGTTTTTTCACCACCCACACGTTTACGACAGCTGAATTCTGCAAAATTCTTCTGCGGTACTTTGCCACTCCGTCCAATTTGCAAGGTAATGTGCAACTTTTCAATTTGCCATCCACGCAGTAAATAAAGGTATTCTATCCCGATCGATCTGTGCAAAAATTTTGTCACTTCGTAGATAGCGTCCTAGAACCCTTTTCCGTTCATCTTTCAATCGAACACACCTATGGTCCATTTCAGCTGCGGTCAGTAATCGGCATTCTGTGGATTCGAATAGTAAGATCTGTCAGTCATCAGATATACAAACTAATAGGACTCGAATTGTTGAAGGGATGCATAAAAACGATGAAAAGATTGTGTTGTTTTTAATTGAAAATAATTCGATCTTTGAGATGAATGCAAGGTACACTTCGACTATAAAAACATTCATTTGGTATATTTTACAAAAAAAACCGCAAATTCATGCTACTTTTTCTTGTGATTTTTAATTTTAAAGTACGTGCAAGTTCTTCTACCTTTACCTAATCGAAAATTAGTCCTTCATTCTTGAAATCGATCTATCGGCTTCAATGTAGCATAATTTTGCAGGCAAAATAATATGATTGGAAGTCTGGGGATTTTTCGCATGGTATCAGTGCACTAAATCTATGGAGTTTGTGACTGAATCTGTGAAGTTTGTGAATGTTTTCCGCTGTTTTTTTCGAGTCGAGATAGAGTGTAGTAAAATGGGTACGCATGCCGCAAGATACGTGGGCTAGGCACGACGGCCACGGTTTATATCTGTTGTGCAGAGCAAACGGGCGTGAGTGAATCATTTACATGCAGAGGTACAAAGCTGCCGTGGAGAGCACTAGCGTTGTGTTTTTGAGGGGGATGGAGGTTAGAAAATCCATTTCGCTTTGTTATCACTTCTAAATGTGTAAAAAATACCTTGCGGATGTATTAAACAATATCCTCTAAGTGCAAAAAAGTCCGAGAGAAAAGGAAGCATATTTAAATGTTCAAAATGAGGACAAAAGGCTTCTAACGTACGTAAATCTGCATATGTGCGGGGTTGCCTGGGATTACGTGTTGTTAGCAGCCCGTTTATTCCACTTGCGGTGTAATTCACGATTGCTCGCTTAATACAAGTGATATAAAGTTCTAATCTAGCACAAATAACAATGAATATGTACTTATTAAGATTTGAAAATACGATCAAAATTAACTTGCCTCTCAATAAAAATTAATGTTGGGATTTTTTTTCAACAACTGTTCAAAATGATTGGCACTTACGCTGTGTCATAGCCAACACGGGACACGAGGCTCATGAATATCGATCACAGAGATACCCCGCCCCAGATACAAGCCCCGCAAATCCTTGTTAGCCATTGGTCAATTTGGTTCAAACGATGACATCATACTTATATTAGGGTCCGCCAAGTTTTGGACGGAACTCGCCATAGAAACCCACGTTATCAATCTCGACCCCAAAGTGAAAGTAAGTAGTCCAATTGACCAGGTACGTCCACCCGAATTAACGGGAGTAGTTATCGCGCCCTCAATTGACCTGCATGATAAAGTGCAGGGGGTAGGACACGATCTGCTCGATTTGGGCATTGGTTAATTTGGGGGGAAAACACACACACAATTGGAAAAAAGTAAAGTAAAAAAAAAACAATTGGACTACAGAGTAGTCTAATTATGTTCATGAACTGAGACATTGATATGGAGTGATTTTCAATAACTGACTCTTTATGATTGAACAATGGCAATTTAATTTGATGAAGATATTTTATAATTATGTTACACAATAGACCGTTTTATTCAAACTGATGTTTTTGTTGAGAAGAAATCGATACCATCTGAAATTGCATGTGTGAATAGCCTTTGCTATAATATGTTATGGTATACGTCGGTGTCAGTCTCTCCGCATTATATGGCTGAAATCGGCCAAACAGAATTTTTAGGTCTCTCCGAAAAATTTACATAGTATCTGAACCCAAAGTCCGAAAGACACCAAATAAAAATCTTCTGATAGCCTGTTTATCCCTGTAAACAACCAAAGTAAACATTCAAGCAAAAATAATGTTTAACCTTTGAAGAAAAAATCTTTCCTGAATGTAGGGTTTTTATTGACTCCCACTGTATTTTGATAAACTGTTTTTCAAGTGATAAACTAGTTTTTTTCACCAGAAAAACTGTTTCGCTGATAAACAATGTTTTTGCACGGGAAATGCTCAAAATATTTGATAAACTAAGTTTTTCAAGCGTTAAACTAAGTTAAACAGAAAACTCTGCTTATCTGACTGAAAAACGTATGTTTTTCGTTTTCGCAGATTTAATAAGTAGAGTTTCAGAAAAATTAAGTGTATCATTTGATATGCGGCAAAAATACACGGAATCCTGGCCGGCGAGTGTACGTCTTTTTATTTATTTTGGTTTATTTTGTTTATTTATATTCATTTACACACATAAATTCAAATAAAAATTAAAAAAAAATTAAAACTCGGCTCTTGTTGCAAAATAAATAAAAATTAAATCAGAAACAAAAATGAAAATAAACTCGGCTCGTGTTGCAAACTCGCCTCGTGAGCCAAGCTCCGAAATGTATGAAACTTTTAACATCTTCTCTGCTTTTAACAAATTCAAAATACAGCTTTAATTCAACATGTGTCCTCTAAAATATATTTTGTTTAAAATTGCATACATTTGTGTGTCATGTTAAGAAAATAAACACGGGATTCTTAAGAACTACCGCTTTTAAAATTAGTAACAACTTCAGCATACAAAGAAGCGCTAATCGGTACATTGAAAAGTACGTAGATTGCTGAACCGTACATTTCAAATGTGTGTGCCTTAACTGCTCAAATTAGTAAGTCCAGAGCGGACCGCTTGTACTCAAGCTTCCCCCTGTGGGATGAAATCCGAACTCCCGTAGCCGGGCAACGGCAGCGCGACTAAAGTGACAGAGCGAAATACGCAAAGACCGGAAAATTACCCGGTTCCTTGATCTTTAGCAAGACATCGTCCAAGATCCAATAGGTACACTCTCGGGTGAAAAATCGACTAAGCTGAATTCACCAAGCGGGCAACGCTGCTTGGTGAAATTAGCCAAAGAGGCAACACTGCTTGGTAGTCGGGCCATGGCAGCGGGACCAACGTGAAAAGGCCACGGCAGCTAAGTACGCAGAGACCAGAAAATGACCCGACTCCTGGTCTTTAGCGGGAAATCGCCGTAGATAAAACAAGAGTTTTGCCTTATTTTTTTCCATCCTGTAGCGGCAATGAAATCCCTACGTAGCCGGACCACGGCAGCGGGACCAACGTGGCAAAGACCGGGAAATGACCCGGTTCCTTGGTCTTTAGCCGCAAATTACCCAAGATGTAACAGCCATAATCTTGGGTGAAAAATTGGTTAAGTCCAGAGCTGATCCCTTCCTTGGTCTTTAGCTAGAAATGGCCCCTAGATATAAGAGGCGTGGTGTTGCTGAATGTAAGTTCAAGCACGGGAGGGAATTTATGGAGGAGTTTATGGAACCATACTATAGAGGAGGATCAGAATATCATAGGGGCCTTATTTAAGGAGTTCGTTTACCTCCCACTACAGAAAAGGTTTGACACCTTTGGTAGTTAGTATGGACCCTCTACATCAATGCTATGTAGGTAGTACTCTCAAATTGTGGTATCACTTTTTCAATAGGGGCCAATTTAAGTTTACACAGGGGTCAAATTTTTAAAATGCTCCAATCATGTTGAAATGTATGCCATATTGTCCGTCTAGTCATAAGGATTCCAAAAATGTATAGTTTGTACCACCTACGACCATTGGTTTTGGAGTTATAAGGTAAAATGGCTAAAATGGTAAAAAAAAGGTCAATTTCAATTTGTACAGGGGTCAACATTAAAAGTTAATCTGATTATATTTTAAATACTTGCAAGTTATTGCCTGAGGTAAGAGGACTCCTAAAAGGTATAGTTTGTATTATGTTAAATACTTACTTACCGAGATAAGGGTCAAAGAAGGTCAACACCAATTGGGTATGTTGACCTATGACCTAATTTGTCCCATAACATGGTAACTATGCATTGCAGATGGTACAAACTATTCCTTATTTTGACTCATTAAGCAAGATGAACAACTTCTATCATTTCAACAAAATTGGAGCAACTTCCGATTTTGACACCTGTACAAATATAAATTGACCTTTTTTACCATTTTAGCCATTTTTACCCTATAACTCCAAAACCTTTGGTCATAGTTGGTACAAACTATACATTTTTAGAATCCTTATGACTAGACGGACAATATGGCATACATTTCAACATGATTGGAGCATTTTAAAAGTTTGACCCCTGTGTAAACTTAAATTGGCCCCTATTGAAAAAGTGACACCACAATTTGAGAGTACTACCTACCTAGCGTTGATATAGAGGGTCCATACTAACTACCAAAGGTGTCAAACCTTTTCTGTAGTGAGGGGTAAACGATGATGTTTGACCTGGGTCCTAGCTCCTTCACTACTAAAAGGTATGCATTAAACATGAGTAAATAATTAGCTAAAGTGGAATTTAAACCGGCGACCTCTGGATTGCGAGACTAGTGCTCTACCAACCTTTAGTAAACTTAAGAACAGAACTCACGTGTGAGATTCTGGTCCGATATTCCTGGACCATAAGCAGTTAAATTATCTCATAAGGCAGCTATTTACTATTTTCTACTTCAATCACAAACTCTGATGTTTTCCTTGCAATGTTTAACTCCAAGATAAAATAATAATAAAGTAAAATTTACGCCTGGAGTGGGGATGGAACCCACAATTTTCGAATTACAAACGAGCGCTCACAGACGAACACCACACAATCCAAGCCGGCAGAACATCGCTCTTTTGTAATACTTTACTTCTTTTGTTCATTAGTGTGAACTAATTGAAACTATAGGCCTAGAAATGTGCAGTCGATGTTCGCAAAGGAAACAAATTTGCAGCAGCCGTTGAGACGCACGTACTGAAGCTATAACGCAAGTTTGACCTCAGGTGAGTTAGACTACCTATTTTAAGACTCGATGTTAAATCATAAGAGCTAATGTTCTTAGTATAATAACTCCTTCAGTATTGGAAAAAGGCCTTAAAATCCGTCAAAGCATAAAATTCAAAAGGAATAACAAATTTTCCTTTTTTTAAAAATACAGTAATTCTGAAAACATTGTTTGTCGTGCATTTATTGCATCCATTTACCTATTTTGCTACGATAAAGGAAACAAGACATAGTTGTTGATTGTCATCTAAAAAAACATCTTGAGGAAATGTTCCCCTTTTTCATAATTTAATCAATTCTTGATTTCTGCATGCTTAACATAGAAGAGTAGGTCTAAAGGTCCGTTTATACTTCCACTACACTGCAGTACAGTGCGTTGCATTGCCTGGATAGCAGTCTCTGCACATACTGCAAACAAAGTTAAATTCGTGCAGTGGGTTACACAAGTTGCAGTAGAAAGTGACCGATATATCGGCACTGCAGCAGTAATGCATTGCAGCAGAAGTATGAACGGACCTTTAATCCAGTATGAAAAATGCTGAAGCTCTTTGGTCTCATTCTGCAGTGGTCTGGAAAACACACACGATGATCTCCTAAAGATTACTGAGCTGCTCTTGTTCTGCTACTCCTATGTGGTACATAAATCATATCTTGTCATTTTCTTTTTAAATATTTTAATAATTTATTATAGTTTTCAGGTCGGATACATATAAAGAGCCAGCATGTTTTCTACAAAAGCGATCGTACTGTTCCTGGTGGTGGTTGGTCTCGCTTCCGCTATTGATAAACCTCCCGGAATCACCGGTAAGCGAGTCTTTTCGTAAAATTAATATAAATGGATCACATTATCTGCTGTAAGTTATTTTTACCATCCCTCCCTTCCTCCCTCACTCTCTCCCTCTCTCCCTCCCTCTCTTTATTTTAAAGTAATAATTAAGTTAGTACACTACCATGGAATACCTAATTCTTAAAAAAATGTCTTTGTACTACCTCTTACACTACAAGATGCACGTATTGATTCAAGGATCTTTAATTAATTGATGATCAATTTATCTATACTTATATAAAGAAAGAGATAGAAATATAGACATGAAAACATGTAAGATAGACTAAGATAGAAACTCGAAGAGAGAAAGAGAGGGAGAGAGAGGAAGAGACATGCAGAAACAACGAGATTCATACGATTCTAGTCCATCGGCAAGATAAGCAGAACAACAATATGTCAATATATTACAAAGAATTACATCACTAAAAACTTATCATACCTAAACAAAATTTAACAAACTGGGGAGATGAAAATGTAATGAAATTCAGCTTTCAAAATAATGTAAGATGAAAGACTATACTACACAGGCGAGCACACGACTTCGGCGATGACCTGACTTAGTTTCTTGACCGGCGAGCTTTTTTTAAAACACTTGTTTGAAAACGGTGTTCGCGATTACTCGGCGTTTGCAACTATTACAACCCCGCAAATGCAAAATTGTTCTGGCTCCAGCTCTAACCCCTCACCAAATTTGAAGGCTGCACGACCTGTGATCTCCGAAAATAATGGCTCAAAGATCGGGAGAGCGAGAGAGAAGAAAGTGAGGAGAGACATCCTATTAAAGGGATTAGACAGCGATTTGCTAATCCGAAACATCGAAAAAAAAGCATTCAACAAAAATTCATATTTTTATATTTGTTAGTAGCATGGATATGCGAGCATTAATCCTGCAAGTGGTGACTTGAAATACTTGTATTAAAGACAGGCAGCACTTTTTATCTGATCTGTAATTCAGACGTGGCGTATCAAAATTCCGACTTTTGAGATCAAAAAGCCTTTCTCGTTGAATATCACAGATTTTAGGCGTGATATTGTGCGCCATGTTCAATACAGTTTGGCCTCAAACCAAACATTAGATCTTTGTTTATTCGTACTGGTTTGTAAGCCACAATCGGTGTTTAGTGCAACGTTGAGACACTGTCGCTGTATTGGTTATTTTCGGAGACAGTATGACAAAATTCCTCAAAATGGATAAAAAGTTTTTTTCAAAATTTGGTGGTTTGCTTCTACATAAGCAGTTATATGGAATTGTACACACTTATTATTTAAAAGTTTTAACAAATGCATTTCACATTGTTTCGATTCTCTCGCATTAGCGCTGATAATCCCTTTTAAAGGTGCCGTTTGGGATCGTCTTTGGGACCCATATGTGTACCCGGAAGTAGTATCGATTTTTATATGAGATGAACGGCCGTATTTTTCCTTGCATTGTAGTCTACCGTTTAGTGGTTAACCATCAATCTTAACACAGTATTGAATACGGATTCTTTGCAACATGTTATTATTGCGTTACATCAAAACGGACAGTTTGTTTCCCACGGTACTTCATGGGGTGTATGTGCAAGTGCCAGGCTCTCATATCAGTAGAGAACACAATACAACCTAAATCGGAACAAGCACCCTTTAATATAATCAATTCAATTGAATTTTATTGAATTACACAGAAGCACCTGCTATAGGGAAAGGAGCATCCAATTTGGGACACAGTTCTTCCCAACCAGCGGATGTCTATAGAGCATCTATCCATAAAGGCGCGCTTACTTACTGGTACATACATTTTACAAGTGAATATCTGATGGAATCACAAATAACAATCATTCAAAGTAGGTAGAAGATCAATGATATGACCTTGCTTAGAGCTAGTAAAAGACGTGAATACTAATTTAACCTTTGTAGGTATTTGCATATGATCCATATTTAGAGAAGTCATTTTATTCTCTATTCGTTGATTATTCTTGCATAGTAATTTCGCAGGCAAGTTTTCGAAATTTCGAAACATAGCTTTCAAAGCAATAACAAAAAACTAACTCTTCTTCTTTGTTCTAGAAAATTTTCCTTTAATATGTGGCGACGGCAGTGTCTCCCATGCAGCTTCGTCAATGACTGGCCTACGAAGAATTGTGGCGATGGCTCCGACGAAAAAGCAATCGTTGAACTGTTAAACAAAATATTATTAAATATCGAAAAGGAATTTTAGTCAGCATCAGGTGTTACCACACTCTCGAGGACCATTGAAAAGGTCAAAAACAATGTAAACATCCACCTGGTTGTGGGAGACTTCAAGCTTAGAGTTGAGAAGACAGTCATCTGTCACATCCCGAAGTTGTTGGCTGCCATTGTTTCTATGATACAACAAACAACAATGGTGAGAGACGAGAGCTTGTGTGAAGAACATAAGCTTCGTCCAGCACAGATGAAATTTTCACAACCCACGGCAGCGTTCAAGGGACATGGATGCACCAGCGTTGGCAAAGCACAGTTGGATACATCTAACAACAGCAAGTGTCTAACTCTTTTTGAGGAAATGAGGGCCTACAACTCAGTAGAAACTAGACGCCCCGACCACCGGATCGTCAGCCTTTCTGCTCGTCTGCGCTTTAGAACTACAGCAGGGGAAAACTCTCTTAAGACCAAAGTTCGACTGGAAAGAAACTGCAAGATAAGCCACAAGGACTATTTCCAGTTTGGAAGTGTCCAACAGATTTGAAGTCCTCCAGTGCTACGATACGTCAGCACCAATCACACAGAGGTACCAACAATTTGAAAAATGCATGACCGCAGAGGTAGCTGGGGAGGTTGTTGGCAAACGCAGGCATGTGGCAGGCCGAGTGGGTAACTGACAATATTCTCCATCTGAAGTCAGAGAGGGATGAATCCAAAAAAGAACCTGGTTCCAAGTGTAAGCAGTCCAGAGAAACTTTGAAAAAGACTTAACTCCAACTTGAATGAGAGTACAAGTCAGATGAGGCAGCCGTGCTCTACAAACAGATGGAAGACTCAAACTGGCTGACTCAAAAGGTGATTATACCACCACATGGAAAATTATCCATAATCTATCCGGAAAGACAAGAAAAACCAGTGTCGGGTCAACAAAAGCAGATGGCACCCCACCAACAAAATGAGGACCTTCTTGCAGAATGGAAGAAAATATTTCCATATTCCGTGCTCAACAACAGTCACGGTTCACTATTATTTGAAATGCCTCCACCGGCTTCTCCAGATCTGCCATCGAAACCAATCACCAACATAGAGGAGACGCTTAACTAGCCGTAGGGGCCAAGGAAGAACATAAGGCGCCGGATTGACAGTGCAATTACATCGGAAGCACTCCAGAATGTGGCTGATGCAATGGCCTAAATTCATGGATTTTGTATGGAAGTATTCACAACTCCCACTCCACCCAGCCAATGGACCACTATCATCATTGTTCCTCTAACCAAGAAGGGAGAACCTTAGTCTGATGACAAAACTATCGAGGAATATCTCTAATGTCAATTACAGCCAAGGTTTACAACAAGATCCTTCTAAACAAAATCAGAGATCAGTGGACCCCATCTAAGAAGCAGTGAAGCAACAAGGACTGGAGTCGTTCTGGAAGAAGTTGTGCCCAGGATCCAGATCCTCAGAAAGAATCAGGAAGGTTTTCAAGACTACCAGCTTCCTCTTACAGTCACCTCTATAGACTTCAAGAAGGCCTTTGATTCCGCCATAGACAGGTTATGTTGCTGTGATGCGTCATTATGGAGTACCGAAAGCAGTAGTGAATTGCTCTATACAACAACTCTAAAAGGGCAGTATGGTCACGGAAACCTTTAGGATCCTTTCGAAGTCAACCACGAGTTCTTCAGGGGATGTTTAGCTCCATTCCGTTTCATCATATTAGTAGACTATCTAGAGAAGGCCACATAGATTGTGACTCTGAATTGTAACACACCCCTCGGCCCCTCCAGACGATACCCAGCCAAAGAATGGAATGACATGGATTGGCTGATGATATTCCCTGCTGGAAGCTCAATTTCCGAGGGAACAGACCCAGCTGACCAATACTGCACAGCGGCAGCAGAAATCTTGGCCTCATAATAAGGTGTATCCCACGAAGGTACATGACTGCAAATTGTCACCTCATCCAAACATTCAAGTTATGGTGATCCATCAATTCATTGTGACATATTGCAAAGATCTTGGCCTCCAAAATGGCATCTGCTGCATGCGACCTAAAAAGACGCCAAGCATTGCATGGAGTAGTGCCTTCTGGAAGCTAAAAACGTCTGTGGAAAAGCCCCCAATTATCCATCTCTGCAAAGTGAAGTTATTTCAACACTAAGTGTGACATCCTAGCTCTACCGGCGTAAATCCGGGGTTATCACTAGCATGGAAAACAAAATCAACGCATTTGCACTCTGCTAAGGATATGCTGGAACATAAACGAAAAGGACCGTCTCAAACCCATCTTATATTCAATGAATAACACTTGAGCCTCTGATCAAGCTTGCTTAAGGACATCGGCCAGCTGAGTTTCCTTGGACAAATCCTCGTCTGCCAGAGGAAGAGCCTCTCTCTAGAGACCACCTTATGGCAAAAGGAGACCTGGAAGTCCACGCAACCTCTATTTAGCCTACATCACACGGTGCCGGGTATGATATGCAAAGCTGAGCAGACAGCCGCACTTGCCAAAGATGTGCATGGAGAAATCTTATGTAATCGCCTGCTCCGCAGCAGAAGGATGTGATGGTGAATGGCGGGAATTCAGCGAGAATTTACTCAGCTATAACTGCCAGTAGGTGTGGGAATGTGCACAACCAGATTGATGGTTATTATTCTTTTTCACAAACCAGATTGATGTATCCTGTTTCACAAGGACCCTGAACAAACAAAAATCATGCAAGGAAGTGGTAAAACGTTGCGTATGCAGCAACGCAAAATTATTGAAACAATATCAGTAGGAACGCCAGGGCATTATCCGGTAATTTTTTACAGGACGTGACCCCCCGGATATTTTGGGTGGGGGGGACGTCACAAAATTTTAATCCAAGCGCTCAGATTTTGCGAGTGCGAGTCTCGAAGAAAAATTTAAAAATCGAACTGATATTGAAATTTTTGGGATCAATTATGTAACTTACCACGAATCTAAGATACTAAGTTAACTTTGATTTCCAGTAGAAATTGGCAGAGGTATGTGAATTCCGTGCTAGAAAACTAAAGTTTACAACACGCTGAAAATACGTACCAAAATGGGCGAAAGTCGGAGTCCCGAACAACAAAAAAAGAACTAATTAGGCCCATTTGAGAATTCGCCGACGAAAAATGCTACAGAGTTAGATCTTGAGACATTAGTTGTCTGAAAAAAGCGTGAATTCTGGAATGCTAAGACGGCCATTCGCATGTTCATGATGTTGGTGTTTTCGACCTGAAGGTGTTTTGCCTGAGTGACAATGACACGCAAGCATGGAGCAAGTGGCTTACGAACCTGAGGAACCCCGTTCAGAAATGTGTTTACGCTAGAAGAAAACCGAGCGTGATTTTGTCTCTTGGAAACTCTCAGAAGGAAAAATAATTTTATGGGAGGCGAAAACCGTATCGTTTACAGAAAAGAAATGCACTATAAATACAACATACACATAAACCATTCAACTGTATACATGTGCATAGTGATGATTTCGTACAGAGGTTACCTGAAGGAAAAACGGTAAAGGTGCTCAGTCTACAGTGGCGTAACCTGCTTTGGAAAGGGAAAAGGCCGCACGCAAAATCCGCCTACTCTTCAAGCCCCCACTCAAATGAGATCAGGAAAAATAATAAATTGATAGTAATAAGAGTATAACTTGAATATTTAATCTTTTCCGGGAGCTGGCCTGCGCACAGAGGTGTTGAAAAAGAAAGTATGACCCATGTCTGGACTCGAACCCGTAAACTTCGTATTACTTGAATAGCGCGCTTGCTAACTGAGCTCACGAAGCGATATGTGTAGTAAGTGATAGATCAACTCTATAGGTATAGAGTTGATCTATTAACTAATCAATTAAAATTGCTAATAAAAACCGCGCGAAAAATATCGTTCCTCGTACCCACGAGTGCTCATGCCGCTCACCAAAGTTCGAACCCTTAAAAATTGACCTTTTAACGGCTATATGCGTCGTTGGCGTTCCTACTGATATTGAAATTGATCCATACCACTTTCACATATTTGAACACAATCTGGATGTGTTAAATGTCTATAAGTCCCCGTTTTACTGATAATACACAAACATTTCACACGTGGCTGTTGCATACAGTTGAGGTGTCTATTAACCTAACACGTGAGATAAAGACCTTTATATATGTCTATAGAAAACAGCAAAAACAAAGGTATGTTTGCTACTGACCATGTGCTTCTCAAAAACCTACCAAAAAGAATGCCAGATGCACAACAACGAACGGGCAGTGATGTCACTGCTAACAGCTAGCACGTGGACGCTTGGATATTTACCGCCCAAGCCCAATACAACTAAAACTTACGGCACGGAAAAATGCACTTTCTCGTTGATTTCGCCAGGGCCCTCGAATATAAAATGATCCTTTTATATCCAAGAACATCATCAGGCATGTGGTTTTATGCAGAAAGTTTATCGTCGCATAGATCGGGTACGGAGTTTTTTGCAGATTTTCAAAATGGCTCCTAAAATAGCAATGGGCTGTAGCATGTTCGTAGTTGCTATGACAATTGTGACGTATTTAGCACAGTCGTAGTATACAGTTGTAATATTGTATTTAGTATGGAACTTTGACCTCGGTAAGTGCGAAAATAGTTTGTATTGTTGGTAATCAGCGAAAATAAGCGTGTTCGTGCCCATTCTAAAGAAATAACTGGGAACAATCCAGAGGCCTTGATACAAATAATCGATTTCACTTGGAATTTGTGCATAACGGGGCAGTGATGTCACTGCTAACAGCTAGCAGTCTATACAAATAAGCGATTTCACTTGGAATTTGTGCATAACGTGAGTTTATAGTATGGGTTAATTCCAATTATGTTTGAATATTTTTCATCGCTGGACACCTGTCCGTGCATATTGCTAAAATGGAATGCATGATTTTTGCCTCAAAACAAAATTCCAGCTGTTCATTTTAATGTTAAGTGTTTAGGAAAAATGTATTGAAGGTCAATATTTTCCAAAATATCTGGCGTTAAATTACTAAACTGTGCCATGCGAGTGTGTTGCCAATACATCCTTGAAATATTTCCAAGATTCACAATCTTAAAAATATTTGTTG
>JAMKCH010085267.1:0-43823 GCA_023653785.1 Ophioderma brevispina
TTCCACACATGGTCGCATTGAGTCGGAATTACCACTTTATTTAAGCAGGCTCTGGCACAAAAGTGATGTTAGATACGTAACTAAATGTTCTCATGTTAATCCATCCAATTATTTTAGAAATAAATTCCAATTCTGTTAAAAATCCAGAATTTACTTTCACCGCTAATGATAATATTTTCTCCTTGACAGTGACGTGCCCGGGAAATTCCACCGCTGATGACAAGAAGGCGTAAATCAGGAATGAGTAATAAAGGGAAATTTCCACTCCTTGACTTTTTGACATGAATTCGCCCAACTCGATGAGTGTGTAGAAGACATGTGAAAATAAAGAACCTGCCAGTTACAAAGAAAACCGCGATAAATTGACAAAACAACCTCGAGTTGGGCAGGCACAAACACCTTTGTTTTGGCGCAGGCTCTTTTAATAAGTGTGAATTATTTGAATTAAAAAAAACTCCCAGAATTGTAGCCTTTTCTACGAAGAACCTTTAGACAATGGGTAAGGATTTCGAGGGCATGTCGCCAATACACTCCTTTATCTCTCCTCAAAAACCGCTGTCTTCGTCAAAATAAGCTCCAATATTATTGGAGTATTTTGCATTTCTCATCACGGAAAGAAGATGGTGTTATTTTGTATAGTTAAGTTTTGAACACCCAAACACAAGGAATAACATGATACCAAACACAATTACAAAAGCATAGCTACTGTCATCCTGCAGGTGGTAAGAGACACGTTGTATAATGTAGATATTATAACCACAAAAACTTTCCGAAATTGAAATGGGATTTTCGTATGACTACTCCTCAAGTATTTCAAGCAGTTGTCAAAAGTTTTCTTAATGATCTATTCGGTCGGCCAGGTTCTACTTTGAGGGCCTGTATGGTAAGCTGATGGTAAAGACTACATGGTACCAGGGCCGAGTTGTAGGCGGCTGAACCGTCACCCCCATGGGTTTCTAAGGAAATCTGATGAGGAGGGTAGCGTGATTACCATGTCAGGCGCGGACCAGGGAGGGGGCGGCGGGGGGCGGCGCCTCCCGGTAATTCTGCAAATCTGCAATCAGCCCATTTTGGAAGCTTTTGGAAGTTTCAGCCTTTCAGCCCCCCCCCGGTATTTTGACGTTTTTTCAAATCCTGGGATCCTCCCCTGATGGTAACTGCAAAAGAGGCCCTACCTACATATGGGCGTCAGCTCTGAAGAGGTAATGGCGGCCATCCAGCAAATGCTACCTTGCCAATGCCGCGTGGTTGCCCAAAACTGTGGATTGACGTCAGGAAGGGCATCCAGTCAACTACCTTTTGCTCCAATAAAGCTCACACGAAGTCCTCTGAGTGTGAGGTGTTCCGACCACCCTCTTTTAGCGGGGACTAAAACCGGATTAAAAACTGGTTTAACTAAAACTAAAAACTTTGACTTAAATGCCACACACAATGTCCCTATCCAATAATGAAAGTCTTGACCATTTTGAAACGTTGGTTTTTAATTTCTAGGTTTTTAAATTGTTTTTTACCCCATTGGATGTTGTGACACATTTTTTTTGTATTTACTCTAAAACCCAAAGGCTACGGGAGAATTCGTACTTGAAAATTATTAATATAAAAATGCAGTGAAGACAGATAATTCAGGGGCCGGGTGTGGGTAGGGTAGGTAGCTAGATACAGACAATTGAAACGAATAATATCAGCCAAATGCAATTCGGCGTACATTAATTTAACGTACCTTATCTCGTGCAAGTATGTCGAATAATGTGGGAAAAACCCATCTTCATTTTCCAACCAGTATACTTCCGGTGGAGTCGAGTCAAACACTGCCAAAGCTTCCTCTTCCAAAGTGTGACCTACTATAATCAGTTGCCAATATCCAAAACTTAACAGTCTCGCCGTCTGCTAAATCAATGCTATACGTTGCACCAGATTTCAACCTCGTCATTCCATGTGCTTCGGTCGGTATTACTCGGTGTTACAAGCGTCGTGCCACCCTCTTGATCTTTGTCATATGTTACGCGAAAGTTGGTGATACCTAAAGCATTTGGTATCGCGTCGCGACCGCGAACGCCGAAAAATTGATCATAATCTGACATTGAAAGGAAAACAATATAAAGGTAAATATCTGAGAGTAAATACATAAAATAATCTCAAGGAGATTTCTATAATGTTAGATATATGACAATTATCCCATTGATGTCCCAAGTAACCTGCTTGCATTTTCAACTGACATTTCATGTTAAGCAATATTGGCACATTTTTTTAGAAGATCGCCCCCCAATTTTCAAAATTTGATATTTTTGCACAGTTACTTTGGTAATTTTCTAGGAAACTAATACATGGTCGAACGAGATGCTAACATGCGTATTTATCACAAAATAAGCGATTTTGTAATTAGAATTGGGATCCCAGATTGGACTTAACGGCAGAGCTGGAAATGCACGTTTATGTCCGTCCCTGATGAATAGTGCACCCTCGAGAAAATAACCTCTAACTAACTTGACGTGCCCGATCTATAAAACAACTAATGGATAAGCGTAGACACGGACATGGCGCTATTTCCCGCTATTTCACCTTGAGGTCCGTTTCCGCAGCCGTTTTAATTATTACGGGGATCCCGATAATAATTATTCTACATGTAGTACAAAATTCCTTCGTTTGGTGACACACAGACATTTTCGAGCTTAACCATTCACAGGTATAGTTTTTACTAGCCAGTTACCAATGCAACCGTGTAAAATCTCCAAATTTTTGAAAAATTGGGGGCGCCCTCAAAATATGCGCTTATATATTGCTTAAAAAGTTTGCCCCCTTTTTAAGCAAACGGTTTTCTACGTGTTCCCTTTTGAGCGAAATATTACGGTTTTTATACACAATTATTTTAAAAAACTACAAAAAGCAACACGGACGAGATCACTCACTATCGAGACGAGACATTTTGGATTTTAGGATTTTTTACAACTTATTTTAGATCGTTTTTTCGTTAACTAATGAAGGTCTTATGCCGTTTTTGTAAATTCGACGAATATTCCATATTTAGCAAACTGTGCAGAAATTGAAACACCCAAATTTAGTGCAAACATTGAGATCTTGAAATCTAAGTTTCTAGGTATTTTGACTTTATATACCTTTAGGGGTTACATTATCGTGGCTTTTTACTGAACTAAGAGTAGCAATGATATAAAACCCATGACAATATGAGGTTTTAAAGGAATTCAACTCTCATTTAATTTTAAGTTTCTCTCAAATTGCTCTTTTAATTACACTGAAAGTACCTGCCAAAAAATATTTTATTTTAGCAATCCCTATATTAATAATCTTTTTATAGAATTAATAACACATGATTACAGAGTCCCGGTGCAAAGGGTGTACAGTATACTTATGCCAAATTACCTGCATCAAATTGTATAGGCGGAGTAGTCTGCAATTGCTTTGAGATACCACAAGCGGCTGTGCATTTCGTTGTGAAATGTCAGTCCAATGTTCAAAAGAAATGTCATAAGGGACCCGTTTCTGCATAATCTATCACAACAATAATAGGGTTGTATCGTCGTCGGAATATTTGTATCAGCCATCGTAAAGAATAAAACATCCGGTCAATTGGTAGTTGGCGTTAGGTACACTGTTGTCACAAACTTCTAATATAACTGATTAACACCTATGAGGAAAAAAAAAACACAAAATGGCGGTATTAAACGAGGATTTTGAACAACTCAAAATGAATTAGTGCCTTTGCTTCAAAAAATGTTGAAGCTTCTATAACAAACGACTGCCAATCTTGGCCAAAAGTAGTTGGCACACCTTGTGAAAATTTGCTCTTAAACCACACATAAATTCGGGCCATTTTTGAACGTGTGAAATTTACTACTTTTTGGGTATTAAGCTGAAGCTTGTTTTGCTAGCCATAAAACCCCCCTCCCCACCAATCCATGTTGAGTGTTGTTAGGGCGCACGTAACACAATTTCAGGGTTTCAACATTGTTTCCGGGGGAGAGGGGGGCGATTTTAAACCGTACGGTAGAAAAGTGTGCCAACACTTTTGTCCAGATTGTCTCTGTGCATGCAAAGAGGTGCTGGGCTTGTTACTTTTAGTCTGTAACTTTAGAATGGTCCATTGGATTTACATGAACATTTCGGACTTGTGTGAAATGTAAGATTCATTAAAATGCTGCATAAATCGTAGCAAAAGACGTACTGATTTAGGAACAGGTCACTTTTAATTCTCAAAACAAGCTATCTAAATGACCTTTTGGGCCTTTTCCGTACCAAACGTATGCAAGTTCGCTTTGTTTTTTTAAAAATCAATTAAGTTAAAGTCACTTAATAGCAATTTTATCATTTGTCGTTGAATGAATGAAAGTCATAGAACGTAAATTCATAATCATAATAGAAAAAACAGTAAGTTGAACTAAACTCTCAAAAAAAAGTTGGAAACTTTTTTGTTGATTTATATCTCATTTTATTTGAAGGTTGTTTTCATAGTTTTAGTAATCAGTGAACGGTCGTTTCCATATCTCCTAAGTTTCAGGGAACCTCAATTTTTTAACACTGCGTAATTCGTGGTTTGAATAACTAACCTCTCCTGCAAGACAAGGAGGTCTCCAACAAAATGTGCCAAATGTTGCCATTATTGTCTCATAGGACAATCAGTTCATCAGTTGCATTAGTTTTGGCAGCATTTTGTTGAGACCGCCTGTAATCAAAGGAGAGTTACTCAGCAATAGAATAATTGATTGTTTACAAATGAGGTGTCATTTAAAGAGAAAATGAATGACCTTTTCACTGATATCCAACACCATGAAAACAACCTTCAAATAAAATTAGATATAACTCAACAAAAAGTTTCCAAACTTTTTTGAGGAAGTTTTAAAAAATAGCTTACTATATCATATACCCATGTTCCTCATCTTCAGTAGAACGAGAGCACACACAACATGCTAGTTTTAAAATGGTGGAGTCTTTCGTGCTGAATTTCAAAATGGTACAAAACTTTACTTAAAAATAATTGTTTTCATCTAATAAGTGAGTGCATGGATGTGTGTGTAGGTGTATATTAGGTGTTTTGGTCCGTGGGCGTACGGTTTCGCGTGCATGTGTCGTATTGTGTGAGCGTCGCGCGCGTCTGTATGGATGTTCCAGAGATCACCGTATTGTATTCTATTAATTCGTAATAACATGGTCTATAAAACAATGATTGCAGTTTACCAATGAAGTTCATAACCGCAACGTAGTCATACCACAAAACGTAGGGCTCTAAAGTACTCTCATTTGAAATAAATTAGCTATGGGGAAATAACTACGTACACACAATGTATAAAGTTTTGTTTTGGGGGTCCCTAAATTTTTCAAACATAATATAAAAAATGAAAAAATCATGAAATGTCTTAGTTCACCTCTGGATGATGAAACGACTATATCATAATAATAATAATTAATAATATAATACGATTGTGAATGTAGGAGGCGGAGATGGAGGTGGACAAGTACGAGGGGATAAGAAGGTTTGGAGGAGGGGGAGAAGAGGAGGAGGAGGGAGGGTGCACTTATCCATCCAACCCAATGCAGTGGGATATTACGCTAGTGTACTCATATTTTTCAATGCGCTAAAATATACCGTTTTAAAGCCTAAAGTATTCATTGTAAAGAAACCTCTTAGCATTCACGGTCTCAATGAGATTACCAATACTACGTATAATTCATCGTGGTACGTGTAGTAATCAATACACTTTACGATTGCAGCCAATATAAAGAATAGATTATCTTACTTACTTTTTTCTATGTATTGCATATCGTGCTTTGCGATTATAGCAAATTATTTTCACTGTGAAATGCCCAATAGTATGGATATCGTTGAATCTACCTAATTATATAGTTTTATACAACTCAACAACCGAAATCAAATTACTGCTTTCGAACGCCAAAAATATGTTCAGCAGTATGTTTAAAAGTCACGTAATTAACCTGTTAACCTCAGTAGCTATGGCGGTAATTATCTCGACTCACATCAACGGACTTGGTGTTGTGGAGTCGAACCTCAATCATTCCCCCCCTTTTTTTTTTACTTTAGGGCTTTATTTTTTACTATTAGTTATTGTCAAGAGGGTCATGTACAGGGTATATCTTTCGATTTACGGTATAAAGTTAGATCATTTCAGTGCCATATCGTTTTTTATAGGTCCAAAATGCACTAAATGGATTTTATGTTTTTGACCCTTTCCCTAAGCCAGCACTATTATGTTCCTAAATACAGACATCAAAGCAACTCTTCTCGTGTCTATTTGGGCCAAATTTGGTGTAATTCTTTATTTTCGTTTTAATTTTCGTATGGCCAAAAACGAAATTTATGCGATTTTTTTTCGACTTCGCGCACACAATCTTGGACAAAGGTAGTTGGCCCACCTTGTGAAATTTGCTCCTGAACACTTACATAATTCCGGCGGCGGCCGGCCATTTTTGAAAGTGTGAAATTTAACTTTTTTGGTATAAGCTGAAGCTTTTGCTAAGGCCATTAAACTCCCCTTCCCCACGCCAATCATGTGAGTGTTGTTAGGGCCGCCTGTAACACAATTTCAGGTTTCAACATTGTCCGGGGGAGAGGGGGGCGATTTTTTATACCGTACGGTAGAAAGTGTGCCAACAACTTTTGTCCAAGCTTGTGGGAAGTTATACAACCCGTACTATGCTGCCGACAGCAGTACAAAAAAGGGGGGTTCATTGGGTACAAGCGTAGTTTGAAAAAGGGTCTACCCGAGGAGCACATTCCCGCGTAACCGAGTGGAAGTGCCCCTGCCCCCAATTGTCTCTCATTTTTTACCGTGAACTATCCAACGCCGCCACATTTTAGTCCATAATCGTCTTCACATCCCTAAGATTACAAATGCAAACGTGGGCCTGAAGACACACTGCATTTCTAATCAATCTTTAATTGCAATCACCAAACATTATTGTATAATCCAATATAAAAAATACATGATATCCTCACAAGAACCACAAAGAAATAATGCACTGGTGATGCTACCTAGGAGAAAGACGACGACTACTGCCTTTGCCTCAATAATAATGTCAACAAAGCTAGAGAAGAACTAAAGAAGCACCATACTAAATCCACTAGATGGTCCTACACAAACGTGATGCTGCTAAGGCTGCGCTTGATGCTTACACAGTGGTGCTTGAGGATAAGTCCAAGGCTGAAGCGCTTGACACCCTACATCTTGAAAACAACCATGCTGCTGGCCTGAGGGAGATGACTGACAAGAAGGCTACCCCACCTATATTGAATCAAAGGTGAATCAGCTGAGGAGTGCATTAACACAGGGTTTCAATACTCTAGCTCTTTTAAGGCAAACCGGTTCAGAATAGCACCAATCGTGACGAACCTTTCTTCAATCACAAGATAGCAGACACCCTTCCATTCAGACTGGACCTTTCACTATAGAGGAGCTTCAAACCTGCCGAAGAAGAAAAGAAAGAAACTGAAAACAACACCAAGAACCTGTCCCATCATTTTTGGCGTGATTTAAATTTGGAGTAAAAGCGGCAGCCATCTTGAAAATTGGTCCATCTCACTAGCTCACTTCCACTTTAATGTATCAATTACAACAAATTTGCAAGCATAACCATGCAACTGTAACAATAACCTAAAATTTAATGAAACAAGAGTTATGTTGTAAAAAAATTAAACAGTTCAATTAAACAAGAGTTAATATGTTGAATAATAACCAAAATATAGGCAAAAATGGCAATCAGGTTTTAGCAAAATTAGTATGTCTGCTATTGTCCTTTTTCTACCTTTTTGATATATTGGTTGGGAGAGTTTGTACAGCAAGTTTCAGCAAGAAAACTTTCTATAGCAATTATGGTGTCATACTGTAGATGAGGTGGAGCTACCTCACCTCATCTATACCCCCGGTCGAAATAAAATAAGCCAACCATTTTAATTTGTGCTGCACAAGGAATACGTGTGAAACAACATCAGCTTCCGAGTTTAATGGTGGTGGGATATACGGTGTACACCGTAACCGTAAGCATGTGGAACCACTCCAAGGTTGGTAACAATGGTTGGAGGAAGTAGACGGACTTTTTTCTCAGTCGTTTACCATAGGCAATGTTTTAATTTTTCTATCTATGCGCAGTACTGAAGTAGACGTGGCGGAATTCTAAATTAGGGCGATTACTTAAGCTAAGCGTCATTTTTTAAATTATGGATTTCTTGGTCTGGCACCAATAAGAATAATACGCTTTTTGATCTCCCTTATTTCCATTGGCAGGCGCAATGTTACGATCGAAAATTCCTGGACTACTTTTGGGGATCTCGCTTAGTTAATTCCTTTGATATTCCTCTACTTTCCCTTACATTTCTATAGGATTAATTTCACGTGAAAAGGTACTGCACGCAAATTCCAAGCACTAGTTATATGCGCGAACGAACCATCCACAATAGAAGTTTTTGTATTAAAGCACGATTAGTCTCATTGGCATATATTACAGCAGTTTTTCCTCCTCGTAGATTTTACTAACGTCCAACGATCTATGATCTAGGTCGATTCGCGTTGATACATTCGTCCCTGGAGTTTTGGATGGACCTATTCATTAAGTCGGAGAGGGAAAATGAAAAGAATTCAAATGCACTTGCCACACCCGGTTAATCTTGAGGACACTCCGGTCATATAATTCATCACATGCCATTAAATACAATTTCATCATGTATGGAAACGCAGTGTATTTCAGCCTTAATATCCTCATCAGAAGTCCCTGCGCCTCTTGAATTTTTCACCTCCGCAAAATGGTACGGGGTCACATATTTAGATGAATCGTAGCAGGCGGGTGAGGTCATTAATCTCAAGCAATTCGTCAACTCGACACTCTTGACATGCAACACAATTTTGTTTATGCGCCTGCGCAGTTATCAATTAGCCTGCTAAAGAGAGCGCGTGGCTCTTCAATCAGCTATTAAAACTCCACGCGAGTACGATCTTCACAGGCTTTTTCCGCAAAGTCTCTGCGTTGGGGTCACGCGCCCTATTCATACTTGCTCGGGCATTGATTGTATATAACAAATCACATACAGCATCTATTCAAGTTCCACTTTATCTTTGACTTTTCTGATTTGAGCATTCACAATTAGTGGAGAATGGTGCTTTGGACTATTTAATATCATGTTTTCATCTGATTTAGATAAATTTGTCAGCATTTTATAATATTTTTAGAAGATTGAGAGCATGTCAACAAATCATGTTATCTGGTGTCATTCAAACTACTAGTATTGCCAGTATGGGAGATAGATGTATGTTGTAGTTTTGTTGAATGTCAGAGTCCTCTGGTTTCATTTGAGTCCGAGTCCTCATGTCTGAGTCCTGCATCCGAGTCCAAGGCATGGGGCCCTGAGGTTCGAGTCCATGGGACGCCGAGTCCGAGTCCACCGAGCATGAGCCCAAGTCTGAGTGACTCGGCCTCGGGGGCCCCCATTGAGTCGCGTCGAGTCGTGCTGTTCATTCTAAACTCCACATCGTAGTGCGTCACGCGCCCCACGTCACGCGTCAATCTCTATCTGCACCCCGATTGCGTCAAAATCGTTTCATACAGGCTTAGAAGACACACTGAGCGGAATGTTCCAGCCAACCAGATCAAGTTCACAGAGGAATGTAAGACCGAACAATCAGTTGGTCTATCTACCAGGTCCCAGATATCCATCATGTATGTGGTCCTCAAGACCAGATTTTTGTGACGGCGGTTGGACTGGTCTACACGATGCACATTTCATGCCATTACGCATGATTGTTGCGACAAATCAGATCTAACGCGTTGATTGCGTGCACGTCATGCGTAATTTGCATCTCCCCCCCCCCCGGTTATTAGGCGTGACATGTGTGATGCATAAGAAACCAACCGCGATGAAGCGTGTCCTACCGCACTCCCTATATTTCGATCTCAAGTTTGAGGGTGAGACGTCACTGTGGCGAGTTTGCTTTTGCACCCTAGAAACGCACGCGCTGGCCTTTCGATTGCATCACACGCAACTGAAATAAAGGCAGCACAAATAGAATGCCAAAGCGAATGCAGAGTCACGTCATTACGTATACGTCCCCCTCATGACTCAAGACACTGAACAGAGTATAGAAACGCTGTGGGCTGTGCTGTGTGCAGTAACACGATACTCCTACTATGTATGTAATACACCAATGCAAGCCACTGGCCCACATTGAGCCGCTCGTGTAGATAGCCCCTTAAGTGATTTGTGAGCATATTAGGACTTTTTGACAGAAACACATGTCTCATGGTATATGGTACGACTTTGAACACGGTATAAATAGCCTATGTTTACAATCAGGACAATACAAAATACGTGATCATCAAAATCAAATCATTGCATGCCAAGTCCTAGCCGCAGCCCATCCTTGCTTCAACAAAATCGCAACTAACGGCTCGGGCTCGGCAATTGGTGACGAGCTAAAACCATTCCACATCTCTGGTAACAAACATACACTACGGCTAAAAACTTTTTACTCTTCCTATGCAAACCAACTACTTGTGGTCTGCTGACGGAAGAGATGAAGCACGGGGCAAATTTGAAACTAAAATCCCTAAAATAATTTCAATTTCAAGTGCTTTTTCTCAAAATTAAATTTCTTCTTTTTTCTATTTCTATTTCTCTTCTCCACAATCTTTTGGTTGGATAGAAAATTGCTCAAAATAGGTTTTCTAGCTATATTCCAAAAGGTGTAGAGGTCTGGTTGGTAGATTAACTGTAATTGATATGGCCAACTGATGTCGATTTTAGCCGGATATGGTCGCCATTGATCTAACGTATATTTCGCAAACCTTCTAAAATCCAACTCAGTACGAAATATTATGACTCTTCAACCACGCCTGGAAGCGAGTATAGGATACATCGGTCTTCAATCTCAAATGTTTTTCGCCATTAAAGCATATCCATGCATGGTTTTTGATCAGTTACTATTGAGCACGGTTCCTTTGGCGACTTATGGTGTTTCATACTTCTAGTGGGTGTCATACTTCATCATCCCAGACGCCTGGCGACTGCTAGCCTTCAGAACAGACTTTGCACATCAGATGTAAATATGAATATACACGTTGCGTTGAAAGCTTTTCTCAAGGTTAGCGTCGGCTGACATCTGCCCATGAACACGGTCATTATTCACTCATTCGAGGACCCTCTCAAGAGCCATCTAAAATTAGTTGCCAATATTCCATGGCTGGTATTCTGAAAGGGAGACTAACTTTTAGCCCTGGGTTAAACCAATGGTTAGTCCTACAAAGTGGACCTTTTTTCTTTCAAATACCTGTGAAAGTTAAATGTCGACGGGTGAGACAATTCTTTTGGATGGGCCCCCCCCCCCCCCCCCCCCCCCCCCCCCCCCCCCCCCCCCCCCCCCCGGCCCCCCCCCCCCCCCCCCCCCCCCCCGAAACGCCCCCCATCGATGAGGAATTTTCTCACCCGTTACAGCACATTTTTATAGCATGGTTGGAAGGAAAAAAGGTCCACTCTTGTAGGCTAACCCTGGTTTAAAACACAGGACTAAAAGTTATTCTTCCCGTCAGAATACAGCCCATATGTTCTAAATGTAAGTAGAAGAAGATTTGCAAATTGATAGTCATTCTTTGCACTTATATCGGCGATTTTTTCCCTCCTCTTTATCCTCGAAATAATCATTTCCGATCTAGTTGGGCACAACTACTGATCTCTCTATACAATGGATGGCTTTACATAACAGTAATTTGGGTATATGATATTAATGATCAACCGGCGGACATCTTGGTCTACTGAACACAATGGCATTCCAGGGACAACCTGTTAACAAAGTTGTAGCCCGGTGCCCGTTTAGAGGAGACATGCCATCCCATAATAAACGCCTGCACTTGCAAATACAATGAGCTCACTGACTTGATTCTGTAGTCTGTTATGTCGCCTATCCACATTTCAATGGGAAACATTTTATTTAATGACCGGCTCTTAACTTACCTGCTTGGGCTCTCTTAGGATTACCAATACGAAGCCCAGGTTTCCAATCCATTGTAGAGACCAGTGGGGCACACAACCTCACATAAGCTAATTCTCGCACAAGGTGGTTTTTTGTGGTGAATACCAATTTAGTTTAAGCACTATGGGCACATTTTTGAAGAACGCACCCAATTTTCAAAATTTGATATTTTTGCACAGTATCGTTGGTAATTGTCTAGGAAACTATACCTGCGAACGAGAATGCTAAAAACTGCGTATTTATCACAAAATGAGTCGTTTGTAATTAGAATTGGGATCGAACCCAGATGGGGAACTTTAAGGCAGAGCTTGAAATGCTACCTTTATGTCCGTCCTCATGATGAATGTGCCACCGTCGAGAAATACCTTACTAACTTGACTTGCCCGACCTAATGAACACAACTAATGGATGAAGCGTAGACACGTACAGGCGCTATTTCCTTCCACGGCTATTTCACATCCGGAAGGCCGTTTCCCAGCACCGTTTGAATTATTATCGGGGATCCCCGCTAATAATTTATTCTAGTAAAAAAATCCTTCGTTTGTGACACAGACATTTTCGAGCTTAACCATTCACAGGTATCATTTTACTAGCCAGTTACCAATGCAAACCGTGTAAAAATCTCCAATTTTTGAAAAATGGGGGCGCCCCTTCAAAAAAAATGTGCTAATATTGCTTTTAGTCTACAAGTTTTTCACGAATGCTTATGAAAATGGTTATTTCTGAGTACTAACCCGTGCTTGGTAAGACAACCGTTATCCCGGAAGACACGCCGTTTTCTTGCATGATTGAGCTTGACGTATCTTCGGTGAGCTCCATTCCCTGAGTACAAGGCAATTCGAAAAACCGTGTATCTATATTCGGCAATTCCTGATTCGTCCATCCATCCAGTGAACGTAATTGTAAAACTATCCTGAAAGGTAAAGAAAAAGGAGATATATCTCGGACATAAAACAATTTCCAATTTGTGTATATTGACATAAAAAGCCCAATTTTCTTTTTTTCTTTCTCAAAAAACCTTATATTATATTCTATTACCTCTGCTGCCATTATTGAAAATGTGCATTCTGAGTGGTCCTCTACTGCCCATCTATTCTGCAATAAATGGTCTGAATGCATTTTCTGCATTATATCTACCCTGTTTTCGGTATAGAATAGAAATAAAGGGTTTGCAGTATTATTTAATGGGCTCATAATGTATCCTCGGCCGAAAAAATTAAAATAATGGACACGGCGGCGCTCGTCCATTATTTATTTTTTCCCGACCTCGGACCCTATTCGCCCATAAAGGATGCTGCATCACCCTGTATTTCTAAATAACTATTTTCGCATTGTATATACTGCCCATAAGAGACATTTAACGAAATAACAACAATCGATGGTTTAGTGCAAGAATGCCCCATCTGCAATAGCGCTATATTTGTCAGTTGTGTTTCTTAATAGTGTTGTACTGCCTAAATCTAACACCTGGCAGCTATTGCAGAAGGGGTCTTTCTGCCCTAAACCCTCGAAATATTACAAGTGCATGTACATAGTCGTCATTATATACTTCATTAATAAATTTAAGATTGTTTATTGGTTGAAACTCTATCACGTAATTAAAAATAGTTCAACTATGCGGCGAGAAATCGGCGCCATCCGTAAATATACCCCTAAGCCACGCCCACCTGAAAATAGTTCATTTTTCAGAAGTACTATTTACGGCTCAGAAGTACTATTTACGGCGATTAATTCGCGTAACTTACTACGATCGCGTAGCGAGTCTGCATTTGCACGTAGTGGATTGCATGCTTACTACCACATTCATTCACAGAGATGCATTGTTTGACGTGAAATTTTTCAATGAAGTATATAAAACCTCCATGATAAAACAAATATATACTGACTCTATTCGAGTCTCTGGCTTAAAACTATAGTTCCTCGGTGACTACATTAGTGCTATTTTGCTTCAGGGCTGAGCCCCTCAGCAAAATAGCACTAATGTAGTCACCTCGGGACCATAGTTTTAACCAGAGCCTCTCATGTCAGTATATATTTGTATACTACTTGTGTAAGAAATATCTTTGATGTACATATTTTTGTATTTGTTCTTACCATAGTTGTTACATCAGCTCCAACACTCAGCATGTCAGAACGGCAGCTGTCTGTCCCAGTGCAATGCGAGGGTTTGCTAACATCAATTATCCATGATACTGTGTGCAACGTTTCCATTCCATTGTAATTGCGAGTAATTATTTCGTTGTTATTGTCTCTATCATACAGCTCTTGCTTTCCTCCATTTAGAGAACTTAATTCACATTTCAATCTAGACAAAAATGTTAAATTTATGCTGCAGTTACGGCCTGTACAAGTCAGAAAAAAGAATCAACTTTCAGTTTTACAAAAAAACCACCCTTTGGCAATAACACAATTTTATATTTTATGCTCACTACACGTGCGCAAATGTAGCGCAGGTAGTTTTAAAGTCTATTTGTGACCGTACCCTTTGCGTCGAATTTCCTTAATGTTCGTGCCGATTTCACATTATATAATTGTGTTGAGGTTATCCAATTGATACCTAAGTTCATTCTGAAGTTATTTAAAAAAAAACAATTACAAGGCCGGATTAAAAAAAATATGTCATTCATTTGGTCTTCTTTTGGAAAACGGTAACCCTGCCCTTCACGTCCCAACCCTGTAAAAAAATAGCAACTGAGGTGTTTCCATAACGTGACACCCTTCTTTCTGACACCCTTTTGAATTCGGAAACCTTAACGGAATAACTGGCTGTGCTTTAGAAAACACAGGTATATCACGCGGTGGCAATTTGCTGACCACTGACGACCTTTGATCCCAAGCTGTATACGCCTCATACAGGTCTTGGGTTAGTGGTTCTTCTGACCAAGTCTAGTAATAATTATAATTTATTGGTGGCACAAGAAGGAATTTATAGATTATCAAAGAATGCCCCTTAATAGGCCCACGTGACCTTTGACACCAATCTGTGTACACCCCACAGGGGCCTTGGGTTGGTGGTTCTTCTGAACAATTTTGGATGCAATCGGACAAAACGTTTGGTCTGAAGTAAAGGTATAAAAAGAAATCGAGAGAAGACGGTATGATTATAATGCAGTAAAAATGTTGAGCTTCTGTCAATGTTGAACGTGGAAAGGATTAATCCACATGAATGAAAGAAAATCGTGTCTTTATTTTTTTGCGAATTGTAGCTCGTTTGAAAGAAAAAAAAAACACTCTTTACTTTAAGGATGACCAGGGCCGTACGCAGGATTATTTTTTTGGGGGGGTGCGGAACTTTGATGAAATTAACCTTTTTTGGTAAATATGGACCTAACCACTCTAAATGGGCCTTTTTTGGACTTTTTGAACATCTCAACATTAAAAAGTGGACTTTCTGTAATTTTTTCTATTTTTTAAATATAATTAGCAAAAAGTGGACCTTTTTTTCTCCCTTTGTGGAATTTAGGGGGTTGTGACCGCAACCCGCCCCCCCCCCCCTGCGTACGGGACTGAGGATTACCAACTGGACTTGGCCGAGTGTCACACTTCCACGTCTTAATAAGAGACTACCGATAGGATTTAAAGCCTCTATCAGTCATTTTTTTCAAAATTCAAAATGCCGATTTTGTTTATAAATTTCTAGTGGTGGGTCAGATCAGCAACGTGTATTACTTTCTCTGTGAAAAAACAGACACTGAAGCATTTTAAAGCGGCCCTGAAGATGCCATTTACTGTTTCTATACCTTAATAAAAATTCGGAACCCGACTTTTAGTAAACAAAGCATAAAAATCACAATTTCTTGACAAATACGGTGTGTTACGCTTAGCCACTTACAGGACTCTTTACTACAACAATTTCCAATACAATAGTTCCAAAAATGGAGAAATAGGGGGCGCGATTTGTTTATATTGTGGAGAATCGCCGAGAGTGTTTTAACCTTATGGGTGGGCCTGATGAGGTGCCACCCAGATTGTTAAAGTGTGTTGCTAATGAGCTTGCACCGACACTTGGTTTCTCTATCAACAGTCGGTGGATTTTGGTGATGTTCCTGATGAGTGGAGAAACCGGCTTGTTTCACCAATCATCAAGTGTTAAATCAGAACCAGCAAATTACAGACCGATAGCCCTCACTTGCTAGAGCTCCAAAGTGATTGAGTATATTGTTCTTAGCCACATATCAAAACATCTTAGCCAACCCAAGATCATCTTGGATTCTCAACACGGATTCCATTAGCGCTTATCGACTGTTACCCAGCTTATTACACATGTTTACGATTCGGCCACGACTCTTGAACACCGTGGTCAAACTGATGTTATACTATTGGATTTCAGTAGGGCTTTCGACAAGGTTTCACATTGTCACTTGTCTACCAAACTCCACTTATATGGCATCAGGGGCTTTACACTTAACTGGATCAATGCCTTCCTTCATAACTAAGCAGTCTCAGTCAATGGCCAGCACTCCTCGTGGGTTGATGTTACCGCTGGAGTTACCCAGGGATCTGTGCTGGGCCCAGCACTCTTTGTTCTTTACATTAATGACATCCAAGAGAACATCTCATCTAGAAAATGCCTATTTGCTGATGACAGCATAGTATATCGGGAAATTCACACACCCGAACACACACTCGAACATCTTACAAGACGATCTTCAGAACTTCAACTTGGTCCACTGATTGGTTGATGGAATTCAATGTGTAAAAGTGTGCAATCCTCAGCATTACCAAGAAGAGAAATCCAAGTCTGTTCCAGTACACTATCTTTGGACACGTTTTGGATAGAGTCAATCATCATGATTATCTTGGTGTTACATTATCATCTGATCTCTCTTGGAATACCCACTGCCAAAATATCACCAATAAAGCCAGTCAAACTCTTGGCCTTCTTCAAAGAACTCTAGGTCCATCTACGAAGGAAGTCAAGAAAAGAGCTTATGAGTCCTTAGTTCGACCACGTTTAGAATATGGATCTGAGGCATGGAACCCCATACTACATCTAGAGTGGATAGCTTTGAGCAAGTTCAACGTGCTGCTGCCCGTTTCATCTATGCAGATTACCGTCGAACTACCCATGTGACTCCTCTCATCAGTAAGATCGGATGGGAAACCCTTCATACACGCCGACTCCTAGCTCAATCTACTATGTTCTTCAAGATTCATTGCAACCTGGTAAATATGTCCTTTCCACCTTGTGTCCAGCCTGCAAGTTACTTCTCACGCTATGCTCACCAGCTCAAATAAAATGTTCCGTTTGCGACCATTGATTCGTACAAGTTTTCATTTTACCCTCGCTCAATCCGTGTGTGGAATCATCTTCCAGCCACTGCTGTTTTAGCTTCAACTGTAGCCGCATTTAAGGAAGCTGCCATGCCTGCCATCGTGGTAATGCTTCCTCCACCAGGCTCCAACTCCTGTGGATGTCACCATATTCCTGTATATAGTGCACCCTCATTTTGTTGACTCTTTAGTTGGAATTGGATTGCTTTATCGCCAATCACTTCAGTTTTGCACCCACTCTTGTTTGTGACATCACCTGCACCATCCAAGTTTAGCTCTAAGTAACCGCAAGTGGATTATCATTCAAGATTCAAGAGTGCTAACAAGTATTTGATTGGGTACTCATGGGGTAAATGGGTAATGGTGAAATTAGCCAATCAGAGGCATGGTAAAAAAGCTACAAAAAGACCATTCTGATTGGTAACTCAGAGGGTATACGCATGTTATGAACCAATCAGAAATTCTGTTAGAGAGGTGGTAGTCCGTCCGCAGGGGGTAAAAGAGGTAAGCATTTGTATTTCCACTTGAACAGAAAACAATTTGACGCATGTAAACTTTCAAGTTAGCTCGAATTAACCCAGTTAAAAGGACACGTTGTAAGGAATTAGATATTGCTTTTCTACCATGCTAATGCTAAAAAAAAAAAAAAAAAAAAACACTACTATACTTTTGTCCGGCGACTCGACGCTCCTGCTTCCAGGGCACGTAAACGGCGACATGGATACATCGACATCTTTAACATGAAAATTCAATAAGACAATTATAGTAGATTAAAATAAATACTGCAATTTTATGCTATACCCAAAGTACCCTTATGGAAATTGAAATCATGCTTTTTGCTACTATTTTAATGAATATAAAACTTCGTGAATATTAGAGGCAAAAAGATTACAGCTACTGATTTTATTGATAATGTAGCTCTTACCGCTCTAACACTTTAAATAACAAGGTTGAGTTCGTAGACCCCTAAATAGCGGGGGGAAATGCTACAAACATGTAATCGAAAGTTTCAATAAAAACATTCGGGCCAATCTATCATATCTCAGCCTACTTAAAGCAATAATATCACATGTTTTGAAAAGTGCTCACAATTTTCAAATTTGTGAGATTTATACAAAGTTGTGTTGGTAATTGTCCAGTACAAAATACCGGTGAACGGTAATGCTCTAAAGTGCGCATGCGTCTTAAAAGAATGGATTTTGTAATTAGATTTGAGGAATCGCCGATCCTGATTCAACAGCAGCGCTGGAAACGTTAAATGACTGTCTAGTCTATCCATTATAAAATATACATAATCTCACGAAAATGATCATAACTTGACTTGCGTGAACCAATGGAACAATGGATGAAGCGTTGACAGTACATGGCGCGATGGCGCTACTTCCCTGCTATTTCGTATTCGAATGACGTTTTCAGTGGCCATTGAATTATTATCGGGACCGAAAAAAAAGCTAAAAAAAGTTGGTTTGGTGGAGTTCGGGGGGGGGGGGGGGGGGGAGATACTCCCACTATACTCCCCTATTTTGGTTTCTTACCGTTGATTTGAACCGACCGGTTGCTGAAACTACACCAATTTCAACACCATCGACCATTGATATACACTGGTAACTCTTACTACTATCCGGGTAAGTAACCTGAATGAACTATGGCCATTCCAGGTCAACTGATGTAAAGTCGGTCACGCTTAATATATTGAAGTGTGCCTTCCCCTGTTGGACGGGCGTCCTCCAACTTTGTAATTCCCATCGTGATGGTTCAATTGGCAGTCGATACTGAATGGGGGGGTGGACCAGAAGACACTGTTTATTTACAAATCAAACAATAATTGAAAAGACTGAAAGTTTAGAACCGTGCATATTTACATAGGTAGGGCGCCCCGTAATTTGGTCAAATGAATTTTTGCTCTTGGTATTGATTGGTACACGTGTTAACCTCAGTTTTCTTTCCTTTATTCTTTCCCTGTAAGCCGTTGGTTAGACAGGTCCATGAACAAAGGCTTTTGGTTGTACCTAGTTGGTAGATAACTATTAAACCGAAGATCCTTTGACTGAAATGACTGGAAATGCTGGAATGACCAATAATTATGACTTCCACTTGAAACTGAGGCCATTCAAGGTTATAATATTCCTTGATGTAGAAATGTTGATAGCGCGCAAGTTCAAGTCCAAATCTGTCCATTTTTGTATTTTGCTGGAAATGCGACTATTTCCCCTAAATTGTTCCGCTTTATCGCTCAAATAGAATCGAATTTCTGGGTGTGATCCTTCAATGCCCCCATCCCCGGTGTGGCCGAAGATACTCCCCTACATACAGAAGTGAAGAATAGGGCACTCTATTTCAGTTACTCTTCACGCAAACATTAGTTTTACACTTTATATTCACGTGCGTCCTCTGGAGCCCAGGACTGGTTTCCCTCCTGTCGGACCAGATCTCCTTTTAACAAACACCAACAAAACAATTAACAAATAAACCACCGGTGTGAGAAGTATATTGTCCGGCGTACTCATAGTCCGGGAACAATGTGATAATGGGCAACGATTCAGTTGACTCTTTAACGCAAATGAGTTTGACGCTTTCATTCCGCCGCCTCGTCCTGCTTTCCAAACCGGTATAGGGTCATTCCATGCCAATTCAACCATCGAGTACCCCATCGACCTCTGGATTTCTTTCTTTCTCTTTTTGGTTGGGGGGGATTGAACAAGATATTGATGATAAACTAAAATCCTGAAAATTTTTAGCTCTGTACCTCTTTTCGTTTTCATGCTAAGCAAGTTTAAAAATGGAGGGGTCACCCTCAAAAACATGTACGGGTGTGAAATTCAATATTCAAGTGCCTAAGTAAGAACTACACCCCTCAGATCCTTCACTCTTGGCATTGTGAATAAACATTTGCTGCAGATTGCAAATATAGTGAAACAGAAAAAATGCACACCTTGCCCAATTTAAAATAACGGGGGGTCAAAAATGGCCCAAAACCACTCTGAGAGGGGACCATACTTTGGGGGCCCATAGTCAAAAATAAAATTGATAAAACTTCCAAATTTGGGCTGGGTGAAAGCTTATCTTCGAATACTACCCTTGTTACAATCTTTACTTATATCAGCTTTATTGTAAAGATTTAGCTGTCGCACAAAGCAAAAGTCCAATTAACCGTTGACCTTGACCCCCCTAAAAATCAATGTCCGACATTGCAACCAAATTCGTTTTGAAATATGGTTAAAGGGGCCCCTCTGAGTATGTGGGTGCAAAGTTTCAACATGGTGTCTAACTGCCATAATGTAGGTAAAAACAGCTTCACAGGGAATCTAAACTTTTCAACTAATACAGACAAGTTTCCCATTGAAATGTACCATAAGTCTGAACTGCCGCCTGGGTATTCAACTGCATTTTAAGACTTTGAATCCACTTTTGGACCTTGTAGAATTCTAAATGAATTGAAAACAATATCATCAACTTATTAGCACCTGATCTATGATGACCAAATTTTCAGCTTTGTGGTGACTTGTTTGGTAAGGAATTTATAATCCTTTAATTATTCTAAGTGAATTATATCGTAAAAAG
The DNA here is from genome assembly GCA_023653785.1 of Ophioderma brevispina. NCBI lineage: Eukaryota > Metazoa > Echinodermata > Ophiuroidea > Amphilepidida > Ophiodermatidae > Ophioderma > Ophioderma brevispina. The sequence goes on from JAMKCH010085267.1 coordinate 20,820, forward strand.
TGAACTGTGCAGTTAATACCCAGTTTTGCAAGTCAGTTTCTCTTGTGGTTTCCAATGGCAATTCTTTCAACAGAATTACATGAAGTAGGGATTTTAGAAGACCATTACTTATGAGAGACCTTAGTACACCACAACGAAACGTTGCCCAATTTAAAGCAAGGACCCCCCTCAAACATTTTCAAAGCAGAATTTGAGTGCAGAATGTCCTGACATTGGTTTTTAGGGGCCCAGTAGAGGTCAAATTGGAATTTTTACTTTTTGGGACGAGCTATATCTCTTCCATCGAAGTTGATATAAGTATAAGATTTTACACAAGGGTAGTAAATTTGATTAGCTTCTCTCCAGCCCAAATTTATTAGTTATATCACTTTACTTTTTGACTTTGGACGCCCCCAAAGTATGGTCCCAGTGGTTTTTGAGCCATTTTTTGACCCCCTTTATTTTAAATTGGGTAAAGTGCAGTTTTTTCTGTTCCACATATTTGCAATCTTGCAGCAAAAGGTTAATCCAGCCAATTCAAGATTGAAGGATCGGAGGGGTGTAGTTCTTTACTTATGGCCCTCGGAATATTGAATTTCACACCGGTAACATGTATTGAGGTGACTCCCCCCCTGCCAGTTTTACATTGCTGTAGCGTGAAAACGAAACGAGGTACAGAGCTCAAATTTTCGGCATTTTAGTTCGCATCAATATCCTTTCAATGCACCAAAAAGAAAGAATCCATGATGTGATGGTGTATCATTTGGTTTGAATTGCATGAATGACCCTATAAGTAGTCGATTACTGCAACTTAAATTCGCCACTCCGATGTACGCAACATTGCAGGTTAACAAGTGTAATCAGCAACGACAACAACAGCAAAAGCAACAACCACCCATTCCCTTGTAAATCGGTTTGATATATATGCAAATCTTTAAAAAATGGCGGCCCCCTTGTATTTAAAAATCCAGTCTGCAATTTGAATTAAACATTTATGCGCAATCCTTCAGTCCACTGTGAAAGCATATCTATCTTTTTTTCTTAAATGGATTTATTGGTATACAATCTATCGGAACATATAATAATAAATTCCCTAAATATGACTAACCAGAATGTGTATGCATGGTCATTGGAAGTATTCCTTGGCGGAAGAAACACCATTTTTCCGCATAACTCTCGAAGCAGTAACGATTTTAGGAAGCCGCCACGTTGATTTTTTAAGCTATCGTTTTGCCACAACGGCCATGTTTGTCTTTCACACCACTTGAAAGATGATCGGTGGTTAGTCAGTTCTGGCCTGTATTAACCTATCGCAATTTGACTTTAACATTGAATTAAAACACCACAGCTGTTTATTTTAACTTTTTTCCTTTAAAATTCTAAATTTATCCAAATGGCATACTCTTTGCACTAATTTTTATAAATGAGCCCTGGGAGTTCTTGAGAAAGTATAGTTTTTAAAATAAAATTAGAAACCTCTTTGCATCCATACAAAGGAGCGCTACTCGGTACATTGAAAAGTCCGTAAGATTGCTGAACGCGCATTAGTTGGTTTCGAACACTGATCTCTATACAATGTGATTTGGGAACCTGGGCTTCGTAATTGAAGCACTGAATAGCCAATTGGGCATCCAAAAAAAAAGAGCCCAGCAGGTGTTAATGAAACGCCCCGTCATTATACAAAATTGTTTCCCAGTTGAATGTGTAGTGGATAAGCGCATAACAGACTACGAACAAAGCCAATTCATGAGCCATTTTATTTGCGCGTATGGGATACATGTCTCTAAAACGTGCACCCTGATACAACTTCTGTTAACATGTGCTCTCTGGAATGATTGTGTTCCGGTAGACCACGATGCACCATCCGTTGCTTCCCTCATCTAATTACTTGATGTTTGTGTCGCCAATCCCCTTGTATAGAGATCAGTGTTACGTGGTCGACTGCGATCAAACTAAATATTACGCGACCCCTTTATTTCAATGTCCACGTTTTCCAATTGATGTTGTGTTTAGGCCAACTAAAACCTTGCTCATCACAAAAGTTATCTTAAAACACCCTCATTAACATTTTCTCATATCACGGAGGTTTAAAAAGTGTATTTTTTTTGCAATACAAACTGCTAGACGAACTTCGCTCCTATCCTTTGTGTCTCACGAAGTTCAAAAGGATGAGGCTGGCTTCTGTTTCGGTAATGCATGTGGCGTTTTGTCAGATTCCCACAGGGAATAAAACAGGGTAGCTTCCATGATCGTTGTACAGTTTGTGTAATTGGTCGGATAATAAATCTGTGATTTTTTTTGCAAGGAATCTCCAATGGCCATGAAAAACCTCTGGTACGTTTTATTTAGTGATATTTCATATATATGTGCCGATAGGGATTTATACCAATAATGCGCTTTAACTTTTTTTAAGTTACGAGGCTTAGGAGAAACTAAAGTTCATGAAAAAATCTGAGATTAGCAACTCTGCCTTCTATAACACAATCTATTCTTCGCTTTGTTGGCTCTCTCACTTTGTCAAGCCAGTGTGTAACCATTGAAATTACCGCGCAAGTCACATCGCCGTGACACAAGATCCCCGGGTAACAAGGCGACCAGTACATGCCTCCATGAACAATTGTTCTGAAACAATGTAACAAACAAACATACTTGGTGTTAAGTTGTAAACCTATAGATTAACTTACGCCTATAGTGATGCGTAAAGTATGGAAGGGGAAGACGAGACGACAATGATAACTACGATGACGACGATGACGATACTTGACAACGATGACGCGACCAACTGTGATGGATTCGACTAGGTGTGACGTTGAGGATAGGGAGAGGAGGAGGAGGAGGATGAGACTTCGAGGTTTTAAGGAAATGGCCAGGATTGATGATAAGGATGATAATGAAGTCCAAATAGTAATTCTTTTATTCTGCCATTTGAAAGGTTTATTTCTTTTTCGTTAGAAGTGTAACATGGTAATTAGAAAACCTAACAGTGGGCATCCCTGTAACAGTCAAAATTAGAAAGGTCCCCTCATTAGTATCGCCTTCCTCTATTTTCGGGCGGTACCAACACAGACTCTCCAAAACAATTTAACAGCGCGCCACAAGGCCCCGTAGTCGCCATCACACCGTATACATTTCACCACGATGTTTGATGCGGCACGTTGCAAGCATACACCGTCTATTGGGCACAGCCCCTCATCGCAACTGAACAAAATATAGTTATTAAGTAGTTCATATCTACCAAATAATTATGTATCATCACAAATTATAGTACTAGTTATCCGTACTGAGGTTTTGGGCGACGATTCTACTCCTCATCACATGCTATTTCTATAGGACAACACTTTAATTCGTCTCGTTTACTATCCAATCACAATCATGGCAAAAAAGTCCGAAAATGTTTGGTACCATGTTGTCCGATTTAGGTACTAATGATCCCCTCTCCCCAAGGCCACACTTGCTTGATGGGGATGTGGGAAGAATTGCCTCTGCTTTCTAAAGAACATGGACTCACCCAATTCCGATCTCAGTTCTGAACGTGCGGGTGGTCTATATAAAGTCAAGTGTACCAACGGTTGTTTTTTAGGATTGCAGCTAAGACCCGCTTACAGCGCGCGATTTTTTTACCGTAATTAAAACCCGGCAAATTTCATTTGACGTTTTCATACGCTATTTTTTGCAAATTCAAAACCCTTGATTTCAATATCATATGTACAAAATACAATGTACAACAACAGCAACAAACAAAACAATGATATTGAGGACATGATCAAACGGACAAATGACCTGAGGCGATCATGTCCTGAATGATATGGAAGTTCCATGACAAAATATAAACCACCAAACACTAAACAAAGACCGCCAAGCACATCAACACACAAGAAATGCTCCGATTAGGACTCTCCCATAAACTTATCTATTTCAATTGAATTAAAAAAAAATGTTTCGTACTTTTAGACTGTTTTATGGTTTGTCAAGTTGAATTCCAAAATCGATAGATCACAATTTTTAGAGCCCACAATACCAAATGCTCTGTGTATGGAATGACAATAATCATGGACCATTTTTTGCTAGGTAATTGTGTTTCTGGGTATGTTGGTTTAAAATAATAAACGAAAATTTCGTTTGGTGTCTATACATGAACACCCCGAGGTTAAGTTTAAAAATGTAATAGGCCATATACATTAAGAACATTAGTTTGGAAAAAAAAGAGGTGATGGAGACGTCTTATCTAAATGAAGGAATAGGCCTTTAATTGGTAAATGGGTTGGATGAATAGGTCCTTAATTCGTAACTGAAGGACTAGCCCTTTAAGTGAAAATGAGGAATAGTCATTTAATTTTCCAAGATGGATGGCCCTTTAATTGATAAATGAATAAAAGTCTTAACTGGCAAATGACGGAATAGTCCTTTAATTTAAATTATGAATTCCCATTTATGGAAAATAAATGAGGGAATGAAAATTGTTAGTAAATGATAGAATGGTGACTTTTAAAAATGTAAATTAAGGAATGGCACTTTTTTAATTGGTAAATGATGGAATGACCCTTCTTTACCTTGGTTTTAAATGGGAGAATGGGATTTATTAGTAATAGGGAGGAAGCCTGGGGACCAGGTCAAACAACATCGTTTACCTCTCACTACAGAAAAGGTTTGAAACCTTGTAGTTAGCGATGGACCTCTATATTCAACGATATAGTTAGTATCTCAAATTGTGGTATCACTTTTCAATAGGGCAATTTTAAGTTTAACAGGGGTCAACTTTTAAATGCTCCAATCATGTTGAAATGTATCCATATGTCAGTTTCTAGTCACAAGGATTCAAAAAATGTATAGTTTGTACAAACTGATGACCAATGGGTTTGGAGTTATAGCGGTATAATGGCCCTAAAATGGTAAAAAAGGTCAATTTCTATTTGTACCAGGGGGTTAAAATCGGAAGTTCGCTTCCAATTTTATTTGAAAATGATAGAAGTTGTTCATCTAGCGTAATGAGTCAAAATAAGGAATAGGTTGTACCATCTGCAATGCATAGTTACAAATGTTATGGGCAAAATAGGTCAGAGGTAACATACCCCAATTGGCTTTGACCTTCTTGACCCTTATCTCCGTAAGGAATAGCATTTAACATAATTACCAAAACGATACCTTTTTATGAGTCCTCTAACCTAGGTAATAACTGCAATATTTAAAATATAATCAGATTAACTTTTAATGTTGACCCCTGTACAAGTTTGAAATTGACCTTTTTTACCATTTAGCCATTTTACCTTTATAACTCCAAAAACCAAATGGTCGTAGGTAGTACAACATACATTTGTTGGAATCCTTTAGGATTAGATGGACCAATAGGGCAACATTTCAACAGGATCATGATTGCGGGTATTTAAATTTTTGACGCCTGTGTAAACTTAATTGGGCCCTTATGAAAAAGTGATACCACAATTTGGAGAGTACGACCTACCTAGAAATTGATGTAGAGGTCTCCATACAAACTACAAAGGTGTCAACCTTTTCTGTAGTGAGAGGTAAACGAACGCCTTAAATAAGGCCCCTATGATATTCCGCTCTCCTCTATAAGTGAAGAATAGTCTTTAAGTGGTAAGAGGCAGAATGATCTTAAATTGATATAAATGAACGGAATGATTTAATTGGTAAATGACCCCCCTGTAGACAGCAGGGAGGACCTGGGGAAAGAATTAAAGGGTTAGTAGGGGCTGTTGTGCCCTCCTATATATACCTATTTTCGGCTACTCTAGCTCATCTAGAAACAGAGAAGGGCAAATGTTGACCCTTTGTGTAATGTGACCTTTTGCCGACGGGGGGGGGGGGGCACTTCAAAGGTGGATTATGATGCATGAACAAGAAAAACGGGATAATAAACAAAGGGTTATCTTTTTCCAAACAGGCGATGTACGGACGGACAGCGATTAGGTGTCAAAAAACAGGCAAATTGGAAAAAAAGGGTAGGTTTTTTTCGAAAAATGAAATTTGATGTCGCGAGATAAAAAATTATCAAAAAGATTGTAATTTTGAAGTGAAGCAACGGTGAGCAAAGCCAGATCCTAAGGGTATAATTATAAGCACAATACATTGCTTACATGTTTAGGGTGGCAAAATTGACAAAACGACTTGTTTATGGTAGCAATAACAGACAAAAATGCTTGTTTAGGGTATGTTTTTTAGTCGGTGGAAATACTTGTTTAGGGTGCATTTCGGAAGTCCATGTTCACGCATCATATCCACCCCGGGCCTTTTTGACATTTCACCATCCCCTGTCAGACCCAGGGGAGGACCCGGGGGGAATGAATTATATGGTTAGTAGGGGCTTGTGCCCTCCTACAACATACCTAAGTTTGAATACTCTAGCTCATCTAGAAAAAAGATATGGACAAACACACAGACATCGCCATTTCATAAACCGGATTTTGCTTATGGCGGCCATCTTGGACGCTTACATGTTTAAGCCCACATCAGGAAGGTAAAACTTTATTTTTCGTTTAGTCCGGGATAAAGGTTTTTATATATAATGAAATTACAATGGAAATTTTTCATAAAACAATGGCTGCCATTTGGAAATAGGCAGTACACGGCAATGTGCAGCTTTTCGGAGCAGAAACATAGAAACATACCTAAATCCTAGTCAGGGGACACCCACTTCAAGACTTTAGTGATATATTGGAAATTAAAGGGATTTATTGGTATGAATCTATCGGCACATATATAATGAAATATCCCTAAATATGACGTACCAGATGGTTTGCATGGTCATTGGAGTATTCCTTGCGAAGAAAACACCATTTCACGCTTAACTTTCGAAGCAGTAAACGATTTAAGGAAGCCGCCACGTTTATTATTTACGCTATCGTTTTGCCACAAGCCATGTTAGTTTTCCACCAATTGAAGATGATGGTGTTTTGGTTAGTCAAGTTCTAGCCTGTATGAAAGGGACTATCGCATTTACTTTTATCATTGAAATAAAAACACAAGCTTAATTTAACGTTGTCCTTTAAATATATTATTAAATTTATCAAAATGGCTTCATTTGTGCTAATATTTTATAAAATGAGCCTGGGATTCTTTGAGGAAATATAGTTTTTAAAATAAAATTAGGAAAACTCTACATACTACAAAGCAGCGCTACTCGGAACATTGAAAGTACGTATATTTGATAAACCGCCGCATTAGTGCGGTTTCGATACACTGATCTCTATAGATGACTGGTGACATCAATGCTTTACAAACGCAAATAGCACCTGGTCTCTGATATGGTGAGGCTGCGAAGAATATGCCCATACAGTTATACGCATTCAATAGCATTATCGCGCCCGATTGCGCACCAATTTTAAAAGACAAGCCCTGCAGGTGCTACGCATACTGCCGCGGCAGTGCTGGTGTTCGTTGCCGGCGATTGACGTCACATGTCAATCATTATACAATGGATTGGAAACCTGCAATCCACTTTGTATAGAGATCAGTGGTTATAGTGCGACTGCGATAAAACTATAAATATTACGCGACCCTTTTCAACATGGTCCCACTTTTCATGGATTCTTAGGTGTTTTAGGCAACTAAAACACCGGGTTATCACAAAATGCTATCTAAAACACCCCTCTTACATTTTTCCATATCACTGAGGTTTTAAAAGTGTAGTTTTTTGGCAATAAAAATTCTAAACGAACGTCGCTCCTATCCTTAGTGTCTCAACGAAGTAAAGGGATGAGGCTTGTGGCAAACTTGCACGTGATATATTCGCGTATGGGATATATTTTCGCTGGATTCTGTTCGTATGCATGCTGCGTGTAATATACCACAGGGAATAGCTTCCATGATTGCTGTACAGTTGTTTTTTATTGTTCGTACCAGTTGTCGGAATAAATCTGGATTTTTTTCGCCAGGAATAGAGGCTTTCACCTCTCATGCATAACCTATAAAAAAAGGTGTTTAGTCGTAGTATTCCTCATTAAGATCAATTTAATACTGACCTCAACAGTACTTGTGCTATTCAAGTGTGGCCCATACTTTTATTCATACAATCCAAATGCATGTCGTTGTTAGATTTAGAAGTCTCCAGGAATTTGGAATTAACTTTACCATTCCCGTCAAGATGGCCGCTAATCAAAAAGGTGGAAGACCTCTATACTCAATGGCCATGAAAAACAACTGGTACGTTTTATTTAGAGATATTTCATTATATATGTGCCGATGATTAATACCAATAAATCCCTTTAATCACCAGGTGGGTGCAACAAACCGAATTTTAAGGCCCGTGTAGAAACTGGCGATCAAAGGAATACGCCTTTTGTTTTCACTTTCCAGGCATTTCTGAAGCCAAACACAAAGGTAAGAATCTATGGGGGGTCTTACCTATTAAGATCACCTACATGCCACCCTAAAAATATGGATTTGCCCAAAAAATTCTTGTTACAATCTAACTTCCCCCCAATCCAAATATGTTTGTCAAGTCACAATTGACCCCCCCCCCCCCCATATGAGAATTTCCTAGGTAGGTCCGTAAAATTACGGTACACTTAAAGTGAATGTGAGTCACGGGTTGGATAGTGTACTTGAGCTTATTAATGGACACCAAATATTTTTGGATACTGTTTTTGATATACATTCGATATGGTTTTTCCATGCTAAGCACCATCCAATTAACCCACACCCAATAGAATTTAGTATGGTTCTATTTAACTAAAACACGTAAATCTGCCCTGGTTTTGTTGATGTCATATTAAGGTGTAAAGTATCAGTAATTTGTTTTGCTGGCATTTACTGCTGATAGTTTGTTTGAACCAATTGCTAATTCTTGTAATTCTTTGTTAAACTTCATTTATTTTTACTAATTGATGTCAGTTTATGCGAGTAAAAACAATAGTGGAGCTGGTGGTGGTCATCAGGACAAACATATGAATGAAGACATTGACGTATACGTAAGATCATTTACACATCCAAAATAAGAGTTAAACTTTAATCAATTTTTTGAGCCTTTATCTAACAATAAGAGGACATGTACTCTAGTCAAAACATCTACTGCACTCTATCTTCGGCGTTTTAAATTTCGGTATTTCAAACCACATCCATCCAAGTGAAACCATACCCTCGGCAATATCCATGAAGTGACACAAATAAAAAATCAAGGAGATTAAACGAAACGCAAAACACGCAAAGAGGATTATATTTTTAATAAACAACGTAAAATCAACTTACTCAGTGGCGTAACTAGCTTTTTTTTCTTTCAGGGGGAAGGGGGGGAACATATATTTTCGGGGGGGGGTCAAGCATATATTAAAATTTGTTAGTATGAGTATATGGCCTATGTAAATCACAAATTTCAAGGGGCAAGGGGGGAAGATCCCCAGGGGGGGGGCAGATGACCCCCTGCCCCCTCTGGTACGCAATGAACTTACTTGTTCTGTGGCCACAAGTTCCCCAATATGAGTCCGGCGAGTCTCCCCGGGCGGGTTCTTAATATCACCAAGAAACAGACTTTTTACTGGTAGATGCCTTTGGTTAACGTACATGGGCCCATAATAGGGATATTCGATACTCCCCACAAGTAGGCAAATAACGGCTGCACAAACAAGGCGACCGATGCATAGGCTAATCTGTGGAGAGAAAATAACAATGCACAGTTAAATCATTTTTTGTAGACTTGAACAAATTCGTTGATTCTTAAGCTCTAAAATTATGGAATACGAAACATATTGGTGAAACACTTAAAAAATCAGGTTTATGTACATGTATAATAAGGATTAAAGAAGCCCAATTGGCAAGTTAATCCATTTTAAGCGATATGATGCGTTGCCTTTCTACTCTGCGTATGCGCGCGTTTTGTCTCACACGATCCAATCAGTCATTTTCTTTGGCGGTAGCTCGAGCTTTTAAGAAGAAATCCACCGATTTTTTTTAAACCCAAAAACTCTCAGACAATTGTAGTGTTAATCGACAGATAGTATCGAACATCAGAAGAACTGTGTGGGACGGCCAAGAAAGCTTCGAAGGGAGTATAGGTATTACCAGTATTAAATCAGGATCTGTACAATATACGCAAGGCACGCCCACATGAGTCGATATTCCTTTGCCATCCGAGGTGTTGTTTTATAGGCAGGAAGACACTGGGACCCAGGTCAAACACCATCGTTCAAACCCACTGCAGAAAATGTTTGACACTTTGGTAGTTAGTATGGACCCTCTATGTGCACAATTTCACAAACTTACACGAAAATACTACATACTACTACTAGACTCCTTGCTATACACTCCACGTAGACTGTCCCCCAGTCTCGGCTCTGTCTCTGGGTTTAGAGCGCACTTGGTTAAAAAGGGAATGCTAAACTAAAAACTTGAAGACTTTTCAGCTTGCCACCCCCTGGACGCGATATTTTTTTTTCCGTAGTTAACTTAAGAAATTACACTATAGCTTGAATCATGGAAGAAAGAGATAAGTAAGCACAACGACCCACTTTACTTTGACCAATCCATCTGCCGCCCTATAATTGCAAATGTTATTCATATCCTCGCAAGTGGCCCTTCCGAGGATAATCCTAATCAGATTTTCTCGCTTGAGAAAATTCGTAGTTCGTGGTTGTTTCTTCATTGCGTGAAGATTCCGGGTCATCGGGAATCAGCGAATCAGCACGCGATGAGTGCTGCGAAGAAAATACTCAAACATGTGGCGGCTTACATGGAAACCGGTCAACGCGCCCGGGGGGGGGGTCTTGGATTTTGGTTCGGGAAGCCATGCTCGTTCCAAAAAGAGGGACTAGCTGCTAAAACTGTATCAAACTCACAATAATCAAGTTCTAGTTCCACTAGAGGTACAAATTCAGTTGTGATTGTGACTGGATCAATGATACAAATAAGAAACATTAATCTAAACATATCAGCAAATAACCCTAAGTGTGTATTTTTTCTTTCAGTAGCACAAGTGTCATTTTTCTTGTATATTGGCTATTTTAAATGTGTATCGTTTTTCATGTATTGAGAACAGGTCCCGCAAGGGGTATAATCTCACTGCAAATTATCTTCAACCAATCTTTATTTGTTCATCATAGAATACATCAAAAACAATATATGTAAATAATGCAATATAGTGAAAAATTGTTACAATATTAATCAAAAATATTTTGCATACAAGATGTTTATAATTCATTATAAGTGGAATTTCAAAAGAGAATATATAACTGGGATAATACTAGTGGAAAATATATTTAAAATAACACAGTAAGGATGTCAAATTACTGCTGTACCGTTAGGTGTATATTTTCACTGAAAACTAGTATAATTTCACCAAAACTGTTCCCATTAGGGGCCGGTATATTTAACTGAAAATTGGTCCCGTTAGGGGTCACTTTCAGAACCCCTGGAACGACCATGGGTGCCCAATGAAAATCCAAGACGGACCCCGGGGTCAACACGTTCAAATTTAGTCAAACTTTCATCGTTTATTTCTCACACTGGGCAGTCTTAGGCACTAAAGCTGAACGCACAACAATGTACAAACAAATACAACGGAGACAGCATAATTTAATATGTCTGTAATAGCAATAAATTTTACACTTTTAAGGTTCGTATTTAGAGTTTCAAAATTTCCCAGGTAATGACTATGCTCGCCATCATTCGATTGCAGCAGAGGGTTACGCTCAAAGGGTCGCTGTTGAATCCCTTACTTTTGGGGGGTGAAGGATAAACAGATTAAAGTCGGATGGTGTTAGTCATGTAATTCCTTCTTATCTCTTTTTCCAGGCTTGAAGATAGACTGATTCGTTTAATTTCACTATTTACTTTCTCAAAAATTAGAGTGAGGTTTCGAACCTGCGACAAGTAACGATTAAGAAGCATTAATAACCACTAGGACTTAGGAGGGATTGTTGGAGCTTTGTTTGGCTTTTAATCAATATAAACTTTCAATCTGCGTATATACAATTAGGACTATAATTAATAGCAAACAATCAACGACATCTTGTGTTTACTTAGTGAACGTCAGATGCTTATAAAGATGCCTGTAATACCCCGGAAGAAACTTGCTACCTGGACATACCAGTCACTATGAGCTAAATAAAATCACCAATTCCCATGGCGCCAGTTTCAATAGTGTTCATTCCCGTGTGGACATTCACCAAAAATCACATGTATTTGAGTATGATTGATGATACCCAGGACATGCATCGTCGGCGGATGTTAAACATGGCTATCCAAGGCTACTGAACTGGCCCTGGTAGATAGCGACTACGCGTAGTGAGGGTAGCCAGGAGATATGTCCTCCGGGCTCACAGCCGGGGAACAATGGTGAACAAATTAGGCAATTGTACTTCAGTTGACTCTTACGCAACACTAGTTTTCACGCTTTATTCCCGTTGTAGGTTAATCGAGCCCGAACTATGATACCTGCCGGAACTATGATACTTTCACACCGGACTGTTTTGTGGCAGGAGGATATGGTCGTCCGGGCTCACAGTCTGACGGGGACACAAGGTGAACAAATTAGGGCAATCGATTCAGTTGATCTTCACGCACATGGTTCCACGCTGTATTCCGTGTGTCGTCTATGAAGCTCGAACTATCGATTACCTGCGGACTATGATTACTTTCACCCGGGTGCAGGAGAGATGGTGCGGGCTCCCAGTCGGGGTAAAAATGGTGAACAATAGGGCAATCGATTCAGTTGACTCTTCACGCAACATTAGTTCACGCGATTCCGTTGTCGTTCTTATGGGGCAGCCCGGATCGATTACTGGCCGGACTATGATTACTTTCACACCGCCGAAATGGGGGTCGGTTGTAAACGGAGATATGGTCGAGGCAGGGAGCCCGGTGTTGTAGAAGCTAAATTATTGTCGGCGCGTTATCATAGTTCATAAGGCGTGTTCACATGGTCGGACGTAAAGGGGAGCGAACTGGTTGGAGCTTGGAGGTAGGCAGAGAAGGAGGAAAGCTCTTCCCTAATTGAGTACGAACGCCACGATATCCCAATTATATCACGGGCACATCATTGTAAAAGCATATAGACAACAAAGGCCGATTCTCGGCAGCGGAGTGCTCTTTCATGTTTCCATGATCATCGACCGACAGAAGCCCTGGGCACAATCAGTTGAACAAGATATGACCTGTGCGCAGAAGCGTATATCCCGATGCGCACGCAAGTGGTTGTTTACATTGGAGCGAAAACAAAAGAGGATTGAGTCGATTACAGCCGAAATTTGAGTATTTCAGTCCAAAAAAATTCGGAGTAGCATGTTCCTAAGATGAGTTATATTGATTTTAGTTTTTGAAAACTTGGGGGATGTTTTGAAAGTCCGTATTTCTTAAAGTATGATTATTTGGAAGACGAAATCTAACTTGAATGGGGAAGGAAAAAATGCCCGATATCTAAACAATGACACCAACCTTGACAGTCCCCGGAGTTGCCCGTTACGTTTCTCAATTTGGTCCGAAGAGTTGGTCATATTTACCACAGAATTGTTATGTTGTTTAAGCAGATGATGGTAAAAATTGTTGATTTGTTTATTTTATAAAAGCATCAAATTGGCAGAGAGGTAGAGAGAATTAATTGGAAAACAATTGGATATGGAACCACCCGCACAGGTCAATTTCAATGTCACCTAGAGGACACAACAAGTTCAATTGAGGTCAAAATAAATTAATTAAAAACATGAGATTAAAGTTGGTATAACTCTACACATCATAAAACATTCTCATGGATCTAATTGTGACATACATTTCGACTTAATTCAAAGACGGTTTATTCATTTAAAGGGACACGCAGATTTAATGGGATCAAATTTGTATTAAATTTGCCTTTGTTGTTAGATATCACCGAGCGGAAATTTCGTCGGTTTATGAACAAAGAAAAAGCAACACAACACTATAGTTTGGAACTCCCCTGCTGGTGTATCGATCGGCCCACATGAAACAAGATACTCGATATCTGGCATGCACACAGAAAATAACAAAGCATATTATTACATGGAGATGGCTTCGGCTTAAATTCCATCCAGGTTTGATTAATATATTGGCTAAAATTGTTTAAAAACATGGGAGGGGGCATATTTCACCCACATTCATGAGAAAAAAAACCATTGTATAGCGGATTGTTTTATTTTAAAACTGATACAAAATTTTGCATGCAACATAGTGTACGAGACCACGAGGACTGACATCGGGGAGTCCACTTTAAGTAAGTCCCCCGAGTCTCAAGTGAGGTTTCAGTTATCTTCGCTGGTCCCCCAATCATAGAGGTAGGAATTTTTTGTAGAGTTTGGTCCCTGTTAATTAGGGCTTAGATGTGTCCAAAACTATGGATCGAATAAGAAAAGGGATTTTGGTTTGTGCAACGTTTATCAAAATTAAAGCCAAAACATACTTAGAAAATTTTTTATTTTCAGAAAAACAGCTGGTGGTGGCTAGGTGAAAGGCAGTATAAGGGATGTGGGGTGGACCCCCACCCCCCAAAAAAAGTGTGGACATCTCTTAATCTTGATTCCTCAATTCTACGGACGTGATTTGTGGGCGAATTTTTTTGTTTGCCTTGAACTTTATGGAAATTCATGCCCCCTTAGTTTAAAATTTTGCCCCTCGATACCCTGTGCAAAAAAACCATTTCTGGTGATGCGATTGTTCATCTTAAATGATTAAGGTTTGACTTTTATTGGATGCTTTGCTTCCCCCAAACAAATATGCTCAAGTAAGTTCAATATGCGAACCCATTCTTCCTCCCGACAGTCTCGCTCTGTGAATGAAATGTTGCCCCGCCCCCAGCTTCCCCTTACCCTGCCCACCAAGATGTGTTTTGAAAACCAAAAATGGCAAAAAATAAGTGACTATAGGGCCAGGCCTAGCCCTCGGCCGACTTGTTGAAATATGCTCCATGATAAACTGATTTATTATCTGTATATTTCCTAAAAACATGAATACTATGAATAGATATGTTGATTAGGCATAAATTGCAAATATACACACAAAAGTACTACGAGATCAATGTTACTGCTGAATGCATGTGCTTCAACATGGGCATCGATGTGCATACAATGCTGTGGGTAAAAATGGCGATGGGGGACGTCCATTTTAAAAATACTTTGTACACGGATCACTTGCTGTAAAACAGTATTTTTCTCTGAAGTGAAAATTCGGATTTATTTATCGCCAGGAGGTTCATTTAGTTCACAAAAAGGTGGCAACTTCGGACAAAAATTGAAAAACGGGCAACTTCGGACACTGGTGAAGTTTGGTGCAAGTTTAGGATACAGGCATTTCGTCCCAATTCAACTTAGATTTTTGTCTCCAAAAATACTTTAAGAAATACGGCGGTACAAAACATTCAAGTTTTTAAAAAGCAAAAAGTACCGAGTTTAAAAACTAGAATCCAATGTAATCATATACAGGAACATGCTATCTCGTTTCTAATATAATGACCACAAATGATCGAAATGATATTGTTTAGTCAGTGAAGAGGATTGACGTTATGGCAAGCATAAAGGCCATAACGTATTGCCGCAACAGTCGTTTGCGACAACTTTCGCAACGCGTTGCGACATTTACAGCAAGCGTTGCGACATTTCAGCAACGCGTTGCGGTAACGGCCAATCAAAATCATGAATGTCGGACGTATTTCAAAAAGTAAACTCACAAACGCGTTGTGCCTAGATAATTTGCAAACGCGTGCATAAAACATTCACAAACGCGTTGCGAGCTTAAAAAGCGTTGCAAGTTCACAAAGCGGTTGCGAAAGCCAAAGATAAGGGTCATAACTAATTGCCGCAAAGCGTTGCGAAAAAGTCACAACGCGTTGCGACAATTTCGGAAACCGCGTTGTGGGTGTCGGCCAATCAAAGTCATGAATTTGTGACGTATTTCCAAAAATATAAATATCACATACGCGTTGCGCCCTTCACAACGCGCTGCAAACCTTCGCCACGCGTTGCGACAATACGTTATGACCCTTATGGGCCCTTCACAACGCGTTTGTGAAGTTTACAACATGTTGTGAAAGCAGAACGCGTTGTGAAGGCTTGCAACCCGCGTTTGTGTGAAGGCCCATAAGGGTCTAACGTATTGGCCCGCAACGCGTTGTGGATCTATTTTTTGAATACGTCACAAGAAGCACAAGCTGATTTTTATTGGCCGATGCCGCAAACGCGTTGCCGAAATGTTCGCAACGCGTGACTACTTTCTTCACAACGCGTTGCGGCAATTACGTTATGACCCTTATTTGGCTTGTGGACCTTAGCAAATCGTTGTGTGAAGTTGCAACGCGTTTGTGAAGTCGCAACGCGTTGTGACAGGCTCTGCAACGCGTTGTGAGTTTCCACAAAGCGTTGCTACACTTTGCAACGCGAGTGTGGGGTCTATTTTTTTGAAATACCGTCGCAGAAAAATGATCATTTTAATGGCCGACACCGCAACGCGTTGTGGACATTTGGCAACGAGTGCTAACTTATCGCAACGAGTTGCGTGGGGGCAATACGTTATGGCCTTATGGCTTGCCATAGACGGTGACGTGGTCCATGTCTAAAAAATAATCAATATCAGTATTAATTGTAAAACATTTTATGCCAATTTCATGCCTTTATAAAGGAAATGCACCACTTCGACAATATAAGTCGCTATCTGCTTAACTATGTAATCGAGCAATATTGATGACACTGCTATCAGAATCAATATCGATCTCGGGTTGTATTGTTCCCAATACAATAGTTTTACGACTGTTTCGAGGGCGGCGATGATCATCGGTTAAAGGGATTTGGGGCGAGCTTTCTCCTTCTCTCCTACCTCCATGGTTGGAGTAGCGGGTGGCGTAAGTCCTACCTGATATGGACCTTCCCCCCTTTTCTTTGTAATATTCCATACCGCCTGTACACTTTAATGATTTGTAAAGAAATTCAGTTTTGATTTTTAAACTGTCGAACCACTCATGGTCTTTCATTTTCTGATTAATACGTCACCTCATATCCTTCCTTTTAGTGAGAAAGAACTGCAAATAATGTACTAAATTTCATGATTTTAGAAAGACGTTCAGAGGGCACGCTCTGCCACACCGCTAATTGCTGCATGACAACTAAGCCACGATCTACTGAGTCACTGGTCAGAGCTTTGATCTGGTTTTGAATGACATCGTATTGTTGAGGTCTCACCAAAAATCAACATGTGGATGGGGATATGGATTTCAAAACCAGCTTATGCGAAAACAACGCGAGCACAAGCCTAACGTGACGAGTCGTATTCTTGTAGTTATTGATTAATCAGGCATTTAAGGTATTTTACGCCACTCTTACTCCTGGCTAGACCCAGGAGTAGCGGGAGCTGTTGAGACGACTGGCACCAGGTGTAAGTTTGACATACTTTTGCAGCAAGACCGTGTGGATTCTTGAACTGCGGATAAACTCACGCGTGGGTAATCCAAGACAAGCAAATGCTATGCTTAGCTACGCACCAATAGATATCAAGAGGTAGGGTGGAATGTTTAAAAAATGCACCACAAGTGACTCGAAAAAAAAACCTTTTTAAACAGTATTAAACATTCCATTGCCCATCTCTAAAACGAAGGTATACTTGGGGAAATATAAAGAACTTCCTGGCCGAAGACGGCGAATACCTAGCCCAACATTCCATGCTCTTCCTAAATCTAATGGCGAATCCCTTATTGTATCAATTTCTACATAATAAATTATTTTACAGATAAGTTTCTCACGCAATGGGATAAGTTGGTCCACATAACAGGTATAAGTTGAGCTACTGTGTTAATTACTATACAACCAGACACTTGTATTTTCCTTCTTTACCATTTCTATTTTTATGAGATTTGCGACTAAACATGATTTTATATGCACGAGTTACCACATAGCTGTTCAACTGAGCCCACGTTGGACATTTTAATAGTATTGAGAGATTCTGATAAAGTATTCGATCCAGTAACAAGTCGCAGTTTACTGCAAAAGAGTCATTCGTACTCTAGAGCATGAGCAGACTATCATAGGGGCCTTATTTAAGGAGTTCGTTCATCTTTATGCAGAAAATACCATTAGTTATAATAGAGGGGGAGCATGGACTTGGGTCAAACATCATCGTTCATGTCCCACTACATCTCAGCTTTGACACCTTTGGTAGTTAGTATGGACCCTCTATATCAATGCAACGTAGTTAGTGTCTCAATTGTGGTGTCACTTTTTCAATAGGGGGCAATTTAAGTTCGTGACACAGGGGTCACTTTTAAAATTAACTCAATCATTTTTCAAATGTATGCCATGTCGTCCGCCTAGTCATAAGAATTTTCCAAAAATATGAGTTTGTACCACCTATACCATTGGTTTTAGAGTTATTGGTAAAAAATGGCTAAAAGTGCTAAAAATGTCATTTCCCTTTGTCACAGGGGTCAAATCATAAGTTGCTTCATTTGGTTGAAAATGAAACAAAATGGTTCATCTAGCTCAATGTGTCAAAATAAGAATAAGTTTGGCAGGCATCTGCAATGCATAGTAATCATGTTATGTGAAAAAAAGAAAGGTCATCGTGGATGGTACTTATTATCCATTGACATTGACCTGCTTGACCTTTATCTCGGTAAGTAAAAACATTTAACAATAATCAAAACTATACAAAAGACTATACTTTTTGGGAGTCCTCCATCTCATTCCTCCGGCAATAATTTGCAAGCACTTAAAATATAATCAGAGTGACTTTCAATGTTGACCCCTGTACAAATGGAGCTGAATGACCTTTGGGTTATAATATTTTAATAAATACCGTTTAGTCAGTTTAAATTTTTACGCTATAACCAAAACCAATATCGTAAGTGGTACAAACTATACATTTTTGGCAATATGAAAGCTATTTCAACATGTTTGGAGTAATTTAAAAGTTTGACCCCTGTATAACCTTAAATTGGCCCCTATTGAAAAAGTGACACCACAATTTGAGACCACTAACTACCTTGCATTACTGTAGAGGGTCCATACTAACTACTAAACGGTGTCAAACCTTAGATGTAGTCGGACATGAACGAACTCCCTAAATAAGGACCCTATGATATTCTGCTCCTGCTCTATAAGTATAGACCTTCTAGGTCACTGCTGGGTAGTTAGTACTCTCAAATTGCGGTGTCACTTTTTCAATTGGGGCCAGTTTAACACTTAAGTAACCAAGAGCTTTTCACTCCCCTCCCAAGGAAACCACTTTCCCGAGGAATTTTTGCAAAAACACAAAATAGTGAAAAAATAAAGATTTGAGGAGGAAATGTGTTATACCGTCTCCAGCAAATATACAGCGATGGGAGCCCTCAAAATTCTATATTTAAACCGCTGATGTGGTTACACAAGTAAAGAATAAAATAAAGATCAAAAACATTTTGTGTTGACGGTTCAAAATGTAAGGATGGGCACACTAGTAAGCTTAGAAATTTGGGACCATGCCACAGGGAAAGGACTTTTTATCTCAAGTCGCAATTTTGATACGCACATATAGAAATTACAGAATCAAATAAAAAGTACTGTCTTGCATTTAATAAACAGATTTCAAGCCAGCCAATTGCAGGTAATGTTTAGATCCATGCAAACAGCAAAAATACCAAATATGATTTTTTTTTCGATGTTTCTGATCAGCAAATCGCTGCTTATCCCTTTAGTGCCCAATGGTGGGGGGGGGGTGTCCATGGGATTCTCACTAATTAAAACCCATTAACGGCTGGCCGATTTTAATTTTGGGGTATGAAAAGCAAGGCATTTAAAATCAATTACAAACAAAAACAATCGCGCGCAAAAATCCCACGCGTAAAAGCGGCCCGGCGCGAAAACAAATTTTGGGGATCCATAGGACGCCCCCCAGGTCACTTAAGTGTTAAGGCATTTTGTAGCCAAATACCAGGTAAGAAATCTATAGGCGTCATATCTATAAGAAATCACTACATATAACACATATGAATGTTGCAAAATCTCTTGTTGCACCTTTGACTCATGAACGGGAAGGCCGATTTGCATTTTTTATATAAAAAAGCGTAGGTAAAAGTCAGATTATATTCCCAAAAATATGACGAAAGAAATCTCACCCATAACTCAGCCATCGCGCAAAAAAAAAAAATCGGGCCATAGAACCACCACCATCAAATTTTAAAATGCTAATATGTAAACAGGATATATGATATATATAAGTATATATATATAATATATATGATTTGACGATGGTTAACCTTATTTTGTCATTGAATGACTTAAACAAACATTTTTCTGACAAATGATATAACAGAAAAACATCATATGTATTAGTAGCAGTGGCGTAAAGGACTTTGGGTCAGTTTTTAACACAGCGTAAAGATATTCTTAGCATTTTGAAAATTGAAGTATTTTGAATCGCTGATACATTATGGTAGCACACTTCGTGTGTTCGTGTGCGTGCGTGGTGTGTGTGGTGTCAGTGTGTTGCGTGTGTGTGTGGGTGTTAGGTAAGCGGTGTATGTGTGATTGTATGCAAGTATGTTATGTACACACTAAAAACGCGCAAGTCACTATGCAAACACCGACTAAAAAATGGGTTTCAAAAGTTATGAACCCACAAAAAGGGCGGCCATGGTTACACGTTTTTGACCACAACAGTGGTCATCATTTTTAACCCTTCTTTAGTCGGTGCCATTTTAAAACATGTAGGGTGTAATCGTAGTGTAGTAGTATGTGATTGTTATGTATGTATGTCTATGTATGTATGTATGTATTGTTATTTGTATGTATGTATGTAGATAGGTATATATGGTATGTATGTAGTGTATGTATGTTACTTTATATGTTTATGTATTATATGTTACTGTAATGTATGGCTGCTACTGTGTCATGTATTGTATGTATGGATTTTTTATATTTTTTGTTCGTTTTTAGGTTTACTTTTGGTATTTGTATTGATACAGGTTTTTTATATTTTGTTGCCTTTTTTGTTTATTGATTTATTAAACCTGTTTTCACACAACCTATCCTCGCGACATCCTTAGTATGTCTTAGCCATAGACGCAATTAACGTATCTGAGGTAGTCTGAATATTGTATCATACAATATATAACTAATTATGTCCGTAGGCGGGTTTAAACTGTTTAAATAATTAAACGTCACTGCGTTTTGCTGATAAAGAGCTTCTTAGAATTAATTAAGTTTCGTCAACTCATTATAGCGGATATGTAATTTGATCCCGAATGCATTTTCCGTGTACAAAACTTCGTGAAAAGGTACCATGAAACATACAGCTGTATTTACAAAACCACCCAAAATATTGCTGATATTTAGTCTAATTTGGTGCTATTCCAACCCACAAAAAAAACCCGTAAGTTAAACAATTTTAGTCCATTACACTGTGCAGAATATGGGAAAACAGAATGGCCACTTTTGGACCGCCCATTAGAGTTCATTTGTTTCGCGGCCCCAATTCTAAATTGATCAAGTATTGTTGATTTTCTGTTCACTAATATTAATATCATTAGACAGTCCTTGACATGTGAGAGAGTTTATTGAATTATACCTTTGAAATGTGTTTTTGGCGTCTGGTGATCGAGGACCCCTACCGCCCAGTATCCACTTAACGTGTATAAAAAAGACCCTTTTCCGTTTTTTAATTTTCTAAATGTATACGCGTGCTCTATAGGCCCATGTAAGTATCTAATAAGTAATTACGTTACAAAAATCATTTACTCTTTAGGTCGCTAACTGCAAATTTCATTATTGACCCTTGAATTATGGATACAACTTATGGGAAATGACTTGCAACACCCATAAAATACAAGATTGTCTTAAAGTATCAATATTGTGTTAAACATGTAGATTTAGGAGATTAACAATAAAATTAGTTGTCAAAGGGTATGATTAATGTCGTCCTGTTTTGTTTGAAACCAATTTCCCTTAGCAATGAAGTTCTTATACATTCAGGGGCAGCTTGTTGGCACCATTCTTGAACAACGAATCAGGAGGCATGGAACCTACTTGTGCATAAAAAAAAATAAATAATAACAAAAAACCTACAAACACAAAGGAATTCAAATAAACGCGGATTCATATAGATATAACTCAAATTTAAAAAAAAAATATGAAAAATACAAACACAAATTCAAATAAACGGATTTATATAAAAAACAACTGAATTAAAAATAAAATTAAAAGAGAAGAACAAATAAAAAAAAGGCAAATACAACGATACAAAATGAAGGAAACCAATCAAAATCAAACGCCATTAATAGGCGGTATGGGACCTACTTAGCATCTGCATGTTTTAGATTTATGTTATTATTTACGCCAGTTTCCCCCACAATCATCAAAACATTACAATTTTTCAGTTCCAGATTCTCCTCAGACCAGCTTCATTCTTATTAGTATTATATGAATACGCACTTGGTGCTAATAGTGTTTGTTTAATTGTTTTGTATTCTGTTATTTAATTTAGGTAACCTGAGATGAGAGTAAATATATAAAATAGTTGAAATATTACAGTTTTGCTATATCAAAAATCAGGGTGTTTTCAGTTGAATTTAGATGGTTTATATGTTTCATCTATTATTAAGCACGTAGAGCCAGATTCTTGAAGGAAACCCAAGAACCTAGAATCCGCGATCTGGCCTAACAAGATTGCGGTTGTTGCTTTGTTCTTGAAAAAGGTCCGACCCCGTAGGACATACGCTACGCGCTAATCCAACTCTCGCTATTGCACACTTTACGCCAGCCTTACTTCCACCCGTGTGAACACAGCTATAGTCCGGGAACAATGGTGAACAATAGGGCAATCGATTCAGTTGACTCTTCACGCAACATTAGTTTCACGCTTTATTCCGTTATCGTCCATGGAGCCCCGGACTGTGGCTCTCGCCGGACTATATCTGCTTTCACACCGGGGGCAGGAGCCATAGTCTGGGCTCCATAGATGACAACGGAATAAAGCGTGAAAAATAATGTTGCGTGAATATAATGTTGGAGCCAACTGAATCGAGTGCCTTAATCTTCATCGTTATAGGCGGACTGTCAGTCCGGAGGACTATATCCCTGCCACAGCGGTCCTACAGTAAATTTCAAAATA